>SNQN01001895.1:0-83916 GCA_008642245.1 Bassia scoparia
GTGGAGCTCATTATATTCCGGAGGTGATGCCGCGTCTCATAAGCTCTAAGCACCCAGGGACAGGCTGACCGGTGTACGATCGAGGTCAGGCACTGGCCAGAGGGTAGTGGATCAAGGAAGGGCTGCGAGAGTTGAAGGCAAAGGGAATCGTGCACCGTGGTTGGGTGCAGTCAACGGACGGAGTGTTATTGGATTCTTCTGCAACTTATTGGCTTAAATCAGGCGAGATACTGTTTGGTTGTGAGCGGTCGCAACATAGCCTACATTTGGCGGGGGGAGCAGTTACCATGTGGCACCCACATGGGCCGTGTTATAGCTTATTGGGTTGTTATAGGCGAATTTTGTCTAAACTTCGGGCGCTTAAGATGAATCGCCTTGGGTTCTATGAAGAAGTACTTAATGGACTCCAGTTCCCTGAACTTGCATATTTGGGCTTGATTTCTGAGCATAGATGTAGGCAGTATGAGAGTGAGAGGAGGGCTGTCGGGACAATCAGCGGATGTTAAGATCTTTGTCTAGTGGTCACTCAGGTTCTCGGACTCAGTTGGCTTTCATCTCAGGTAGTGTGACAGGGGATCACAGTTCGTGGTCTCAACCGAGGTCCTGTCACGGACTAATAGCGGTTATCTTTGGTGATTCAGCCCCCAGCCATGGAAGCAGCAGCGAGAGAGCAGTTGGTACCAGAGAGGTCACTGAGTGGGGCCTTCCGCGGACGGTGGAGCCGATCAGGCACGGAGCTGCTAAGTGCGCATGAAGTTTTTCGTTGAAGGAAGGTCTTGAGGAGTCTTTATATTGTAGGCTCACATCAATGTCTCCAGTCAGATTGAAATTCGGACCATCAGGACGCAGGGTATAGTCCTTGGATGAATGTTTATGCATAGTTGAAATTTACAGGGTGTCGTGGCTTTCTAGGGTAACATCACAAGGGGAAGAGTTAGAGGCAAGGTAGGGGAATGGAAAGAATTTGGATGGGAGAGGTGCACGCCAAGGGTCGAGGTAAAAATAACTTAGGACATAGATCACTTACCTTAAGCCTTGGGATGTTTGACATTACAAAACGCGGTTTGGTATTAGAAGAATATATTACTTGAATAGGAAATACAAAAAAGCATGTATTGTAGAGGATGTGTATTGTTTTATGTGTGTTTGGCTCATGTTGTTGTTTGTATTGACTAAACTATGAGAGGACTAGTCCTGATTGTTGGAAGTGCGATGTATGGCGTTCTGGTATGGAGATAATTAAGAATCTGATGTCTTATTTGTGGGTTTTGCATGGTGAACAATGATCTCCTGGAATCGAGAGATCGTAAAATATTTATGGCACATTGGGAGGTACCCACTTGAACTATCTCATACTCTACCGTTTGAAGCGATTTCTCTCTTATGATCTAGAAAAAAGAGAAAAAGCAAACAAAACAAGGACAACATACCTTTTTTGTCTCCACACCTCAGTTTGGGCAGTTGAGGTCGTTAGATGAAATTTATCGACGGGATATTTGCATTTGGGAACCGATGATTTGTTCAGGACAAACATCACGGATCGGCTCCCTCTGTTACTTGTAGCTTATATCCAAATTAATAAAATGGATCTTAACACAATAATTCATTGTAGGTTGAAAGTACAGAGTTGTGCATGATTACAAAAAGTAATCTTTCATACCCAAATTGAGTGAAAAAACATTCGGAAGTTGGGCAAACGTGGCGTAGCATGGAGCGGTATATACCGCTACAGAGGAGCGTCATATCCGCTGGCCTCCTTGCTCAGCTCGGGTATCTAGCTCCTGGTAGCGTATATATAACGCTGTAGGTATCTCACTTTCCAAAAATTTTAGGAAGTCCCAGCACAGTGCATGCTGCGTACTATACGCTGCTATGGTGCGTATATACGTCTGTATCAAGCGTATATACGCTCCCATTTCTGCGTATATACGCTCAAGGCTTAAGGGGTTTGGCTCAGTTTTGCAGTGCATTAATAAATGCACGACGTAGTTTTTTGGGACTTATGCACCTCGAAAACCGTACTCCCCCTGGCCTGTTTACTTCAAATCCTTAAACCACTTTATTTCCTCTAAGTCTCTTTAGCATGCTTTCGCAAGGTTGATTTTGCCTAGACTCATGATACGTGAATCTCTCCAACACGGTTTTCAACACAGGTACCATTTCGGCCATCATTGGCAAAGCGTTTTTCTGATGTTCAGGTTTGTGAAAATTGATATTGCTTTTTTACTTGCTACCATAAAATTTTGGAATCCTCGACTCATTCCTTTTGCTTTAACAATAATGAAATCCACCCATTGCCTCTGAAGAAATTAATGCCATTATTGGTTGGCCTATAGATCACACTCCTTGGCGCCCCCTGACTTATCGGAGTTCTTTTATCAAATTTTTGAAATTTTCATGGGACTGAGAACGCTAACGTCTGTCTGACATTGTTTTTCTTGGCCACGAAGTCGATATTATTGAGATTTTGACCACTTTAGGACAATGGGTAGAATTAGTGATGCTCATAGGAGACGAGCCCTTATTTTTTGCCTATTTTGTCATTACTCTTCCCCCAAAAGTCGGAAAATTTGGTCTTGGCCCTCCGTTATCTCTGTTGTTGAACAATGCGAGGTCTGGTCCGTTTCACCTCGCTTACTTTGTTGCGGCGGCGAGATGTTTGCTTGCTTTGGGATGACTTGGAAAAAGGACCTTACAATTGCTCCTATGCTGTTGCCACCTCATATTTCTGGCAGGTAT
Source organism: Bassia scoparia (assembly GCA_008642245.1). NCBI lineage: Eukaryota > Viridiplantae > Streptophyta > Magnoliopsida > Caryophyllales > Amaranthaceae > Bassia > Bassia scoparia. The sequence continues at coordinate 2,740 of SNQN01001895.1, forward strand.
ATAATACATTACTTTAATTTGTTAATTAAAGTGTAACTCCTGTACTTTCTAGTGTTCACTCGCGTAAATGTCATTTTTCTTGACAGATATGGTTGATGGAACGCTTATCTTCTGGATATGCCTCCCGAGAACATGATCGTATAACACTAAAAGCTACTGTGCTCGCAAAGGTCGTACTTGTCCACGTTCTGAGACAGTTTGGGTACGATACTTTGCGAGTGAGTAAGCTGTGATCAGGTGGGTTGTTCCATTGGTGGCGTATCAGAGAATGATGACATCGGATGGACGAGGAGGGCTTGACTATTTAGTGGTCTGCGGGCGTTTGACTTTCTATTTTTCCTGTCCGATTTAATGCGTTAGTAGGCAGGCAAACAAGGTCAAATCACCCCAGACTTGAGATGACTCGCAGGCCTCCAAATCACTCCATTGGTTAGGCGTTCCTTGAAGAGGTGGGTTGGACTTTTGGGTTGCCCGTCCAAGCTGGAGGTATTAGATTCTTGTGATCGTGATGCGAACACTTCGCGTTTCTACAAAAAGTGGATGGACTTGGCAACCAACGCGACGGCTGTGGACCATAGGGCTGCGGAGAAGGAACGAATTAAGAAGAAATGACCTTTGGAGGTAAGATGCATTTGTTCTAGACCCTAAGCATTCGGAGGACTACTGCTGAGCTCGTCAAGGACAGACTTGGACCCACGGACTGCACCTGTTTGGAGTCGGCTAGGCCCACGACCCATACCAAGAAAAGACTATGCCCAAGAGAAGGAAGTTGAGGAAGACCTTTATGACAAAGGAAGCGAGTGCAAGTGGGTGGATAAGGAAGCAAGTGAGATGGACAAGGAAGCCAAGTGCAAGTGGGATGGACAAAGAGAAGAAAGATGACTGTTTAATTGCTTTAGCTTTATTGCAAGGCCTGCGTGCCCTATTTATTTTTATTAGGCATTATGTGAATGACTCAAAAAAGTTTTAATAAAAACAAACGCTTTATTTGCTTAACAAATATTTACATTGTTTGTTGTTTTTTCTTGGTGCTTTTTGAATTACGTGAGCAAAAGGGAAAATGGGGGGAAGTATTATTAATGGGGTCGCACTTTCAAAAGAAGTTGCCTACATATCCAATGTGGAATCAGGCCATCTCGTAGTTCATATGGTTGGGATGAAGGGTTAGTTCAAAGGCTTTTGTGGAGTTAAATGTAATTTCTTTAATTGGTCCTGTTGAGAGGCTTTGCAAACTCGTCCGCCATTTCATATCTCTATCAACCTCAACGGCCCCTCCCGATAAGATGTTTTGGACTATGATAGGCGCACCCTGCCATTTGGGAACGGAATCTTGCCACGGAGGGTAAACATTTTTCTCCATGCCTTTAACCAAAGTCACCTTCCCTTGATGTTACGAGGCTTAATCACCATTTGTTGAAATGCCTCGTGATCCTTTGTTGATAGATTTGCACATTGTATTAAGAGGCGGCGAGGCGCCTTCCATCCAAAAGTGGAGTTCATCATATCTAGCACCGGACCGCACTCGGCCATGCGGGACTTTGCTTCGAGCAGAATGCGGAGCGATGGAACCTCCAATTCATTGGTTGACCTGCTTCTGTTCCATAAACCAGTGAGTAAGGGGTGTATCCGTGGAGGTCGAATTGAAGTGTCGATATCCAAAGAGCAAATGGGAGCTTGTGAGGCCAATCCTTATAAGTTTCGAGTATTTTGGCGATGAATTCCGTCTTTCATTTTTGTTTGCTCGCCATCACACGCTCCCGTTGGTTTTGCGGACCGATACGGGGAGGACCGTGTGTGCTCGAATTTTGTACTTAGCAATCAAATCAGCGCACTCGTTTCCTGAAATTTTGTTCGTTGTCGCTAATGATCATGTGGCATCCAAAAGCGACAAACAACTACTGTTGTCTCAATGAACTTTGCCCATGCTTTAGCTTGAGGGTTGCATAGGAGGCCTGCCTCCCCCATTTTTGTGAAATAGTCCGAGTGGCGACTAAGATGAATTCCATGCCCCCGGTTGCCTGGGGGTAATCTTTCCAATTATGTTCGACTGCCCCATGTGGAAAATGGCCAAGGGGAAGTGAAGGTATATAGGTAGGAATGGAGGTACAATAGCTGGCAGGTTGCCATCTTTTGGCACGTGTCACACTTCTTTGACAATAGTCCGTGACAGTCTTCCCTGGGTTACCCAAATAATACCAAGGTGTGATTTTTCTCGCCAACATTTTTCCACTCATATTCGTGCCGCACACAGCCGCCAATGCACGTTTCCATGATCGCTTTTGCTCTTCTTAGAGCAATGCAAAGTAATGAGCGACCGTGAACTGACGCCCTTTTTGTGCAATTCCCTCTTCGTGTAGCACATTAAGTTTGTGAATCGCCTTAGGGCTGTGTTTGTGCTTTCCGTTCGAGGCTTGGGGAAGTATTCATTGTATTTACAAGAACTTCAAGATATGTGAATACAAGGCTCATTCCTCACTTGACGATGGTCTTGCTCGTTCATCCCTAAGGCATTGACATGAGCTGGGGCTTGCCGCTTTCGATGACTAGTGGCATATTGGGTTAATGAGTTTGCGGGATCTTAATCATCGAAGCCTAATTTAGCCAAAGCGTCTGCAAATTGGTTGTCATCTCTGCGGAGGTAGGTATACTCTATTCTCTCTTAAATGTGGCAATTGTTCTCTAGATGTGCTTGAAAAAGGGCCAAACTCTCACTTCTGACTTTCCATTTCCCAGAGATTTGATTGGATGATCAAGGAAGGTCCTCCGTAATCCCCTCAAACTTCTCACTCCGAGCGCATGGCGATTCTAACCCCAATTATGCAGGCTTCTATTCTGGCACGCGTTGTTTTGTCGACATCGAAGTCTAGCTTTACGGAAAATTGCGGCGATGTGCTCTTCTTTCTGGCGATACCAGAAGTATGCCACACCGATCCTTTTTGGTTTGAAAGATCCATCAAGTATAACACCGAAGCCCCGTATTACGGGCCTCGCCCGCCTTAGGGGGGCGTGAACCTCAGCTTCAGTGTCATGGAATGAGCCATGGAATCCCGCATAGTGCAATGCGTTGGGGTGTGTTGTCGAATTGAGGGGATCGCCACCAGTCGCCTATATAGTTATTTCAGGACGCCCCGACAACATTGGTGCCAAACTAGTGGCCTCCACAAATAGGTCCAGTACACAAAGATGTGGGTTCGAGGGCATGGTACGAGGATTGAATCAGTAACCCAATCCGCCCTGCATGTAGCGGCCCTCTACTCGGTCTCATTGTAGTTCCAATAAGTCATAACAATTGAATTCAAAGAGCTTTGAATGATCTTGAAGCGCACTAATCTAATATTATTAGGTGGGTTGCTATTATTACAACAATGACTTCTACCATGGATAAGGCGATCACTTGATTGTTAGTCAACTATTAAACAGTGTCCTAGAAAACCGGTCGTGCCATGATTATCCTGATTTAATGTGAATAGTCATGAATTCACGTCTTGTTTAAGCAGTATAAACAAGTGTGATAGAATGATATATATCAATATGAAAATCCACCAGAGAAATAAATAAATATGGAAAACACATATATAATATGTACGCCTCCTCACTTGTCACTGCAATCGAATTATTGTTAGTTAAATCGATAAAGATTAACATCGAATAAACGATTCGTTGAAGAGGATATACAAAACACAAGGAAGAAAGTATAGTTAATAGAACTAGCAACAATGAAAATAACAATGAAAATATAAAGGTGACAATGTAAATTAACGAAGATTGAAAATTAAACCTATCTAGTTTACATGAATCACATAAAAAAGCTGAGTTTCCTGCTATTGTATTGATTTATAGGTGTGAAAGAACTCGCAAAAGTAATATGAAGGTCAAATTAAAAGTGCACAAAGGATAGATAGAAGAGTCAGAGAAATAATGTTTTTACGGTGAAGTAATTGCCTTCAGATGTTATAACCTTGATTGTCCTGTTGATTCGACACGATAATCGATTGTCTGGTGGGATTAGGACTCAAGAACTATGTGTCCTAAAGTGCTATGGGAGCGCGAGAGAATGAATAGCAAGTTAGGAAGGAGAGAGAGAGAATGACGCTGTGTGTGTGTCGTAAAAATCGTGTTAGCTGGAAAAATCGTGTTGGTTGAAGAAAATTCTGTCCCTTTGTTTTCACGATGACGCTATCAAGCACGTATGGTGTTATAGGGTGCGCGCGAGGGGCAGAGGCTACGAAGGAATGACTCACTGCGATATTATACGCCAGGAGGGCTTCGTACATACGCAGGGTGGCTGCGTATTATACTGCAGGGTTGGCTGCATAATTATACGTCAGGGGACTGTGTATCATAGGCAGGACAGCCTAGCGATTATATATCGCGAGGGCTCGGTACTGTACTTCGCTCCGGTCCATATTGTTTGATTCGTCTCCGCTCGATTTCTTCTGGTTCTGTCGCCATAATACGTGGATTTGCTTAGTATTGATCCAGACAGACACCCTGTGCGTGCCTCTTCCCAGCAGGAAGTTCGTGAGGTTTCTAAGAAAGTTCACATATTTGCTTTCCGGAGTATTTTATTGGTCGTATTTTGTATTTTGTTTTTTTTGTATTTTTCTCGGTAAAACAACTTATAAAATATCAGAGAAACGTATTAAAGAAAACATCAGCAAATCAATATCTTAAAAATACTGGTGAGCGTCAGAAAATCGTGAAGAATTGCGATGTTAAAATTCGGTTGAAATTATGGATGGGATCACTCAACTATATCAAGAGTTTTTAGAAAAGTCTTAAATAATAGACAAATATTAAATATAATAAAAGAAAAATAATTTTGTTCGCCTTCCCTTTGTTTTGGTCCTTTGCTCTTAATTATGTTCGCCGGCAGTATGACCTCGTACGTATTTCCAACTTTTTTTGTGAGTTCTTAAAGCATTCGTTTTTTGAGTCAAGACGAATCGCGAGACGCACAGTATCTGGTTCAGGTCACGGCATTTACTGCATTTATTTTTGTTTGGTATGACACATTTGCGTTGTCTACACCCGATCGTCAGGCTTCATCTAATGTGATTTTTACGTTGCCGGCTGGTAACTTCAAATGTCTTTTCCTGGACTCTGCTTGCTGCCGGTGCGGAGCACGGGGTTAGAATTTCAAAGGAACAATGCTTGCGCTAATTATGCCTGTTTGGGATAATATTTGAATAGAGTTCGATGATTCGTGAATAAGGCAGTACCACTATCTCTGACTGTGGTCGAGAGCGCGGCTACCTGTCATAGGTAGGATTTTTCCAGTGAGTAACTTACGGATGGTCTATTCGCTTGTGGTAGACAGTATTTGTGGCTGTGGTGGGTAAGAAGGAGTGATGCCCAGCGGTCTCTTTGTTGGTGTTCTCGCGTGCATATTTACCTAATTCTAGGTGCAAATAGCTTTTGCTGGTATTTTGGATACCTCGTGTTTGTTTGTTGCCTGACTTGGATAAGACTTTTGTGCTCTAAGTATCATATGGCCATTTTCCGTTCCCGGTGGCTATGGTTACGCGTTAGGAGGCGATTGATGGGTCCATTGTTTGCAGTTGTTTGAGTTAGCAGTTAATTGGTAGCAGTAAACCATAGTTGTGTCCAAGGCTCGCGGATTGCAAAGCTGGTGGGAGAAACTGGTAGGGTTGGAGAGGTACTCTTTCACCCATGTCAAAAGCCGCGTTGTTACATGCATCGTCCAAGATCTTGTTGATTATCTTTCTTAAGTAGTCTTGCGAAAAGGTTCACACACCATATCCGAGATTTTGGAGATGAGCTGCTTGATTATTGAAGCGTCCGTCATGCACAAATCCTCGCTTTGTAGTCTCCTTTTCATGTCTTGATAGCGTGGTGGGCGACACTTATGGCTTTGCATTTTTGATGGCCGATTTCGTCCCCCGGACTTTTGTACCAAAGCTTCCAAGTAATGCAAATGCAACTTGTGATTGTTCCTGATTTGCGACGGTTCGACAATTTCTCCTGACGCGTTTATTGGCTTTCTGGTTCGTTTGCGTCGTTACTATCATGATCGAGTCACTATGGATTATGTTCCGTAAGGCACATTTGTCATTGCAGAATGGTAGTGGCAGTGCTGCTTGGGTATTGCGACTAGCCTCCGAAGAGTTAGAGGCGTTTATCCGTTCGTCCTTTTCATCAGTTTAAATATCTTCACCTAGGGCGAAGGCGGTGATATCCCGCTTTCAAGGCGCGAGGAGTGTGTAGCAATTGTCTTTCCCCATGAGATGAGAGTCAGTTTAGGTCTCTCCTCATGTCTTTTTCGCAGCCATTGCTGATTGATGTTTTCGTTTTGGCCGCTATGCCCATCCTATGAAGGATAACAGTGCGCTGGATTGCATGTTTCCACCACTACATGTATTTCTATGTGTGTGGTAAAGGTAATCACTTGATGGGAGCTTGCTTTTGTTGAGGTCGGCGGAATCGTGAGATCAGATCACTATTCGACTCTTCCAGTGCTTTCTTCTATGACTGGCGACCACATTGGCAATACCTTGGCGTGGTGGTAATGCCCGTCCATTTGCTTAATGAAACCTGCCCATAATCTGCTTGACTACCATCAGTTTTCACTAAATCTTGAGTGCCTAATATTGCGGGTTTCTGGCGTTCAGTCTTCTTAGTTTGCTGGCTGTTTGACAGGCTGTTTGTCCCACTGGGGGAGCAACTTAATGGTAGTATGGTGTGTCGCAATCTCTGTAGGAGCTCGAATCCGGAGCATTGGCTCTCTTGTGAGAGGACTATGGCAAAACCACTTCTTGTATTGTCTTTGAGAGAGCCGTGAGTGTAAGTGTGCCTTTCTTTCTTAGAGTAAGGCTGAGACCTGTACTGGTGATCATTTTGTTTGGTGTCGTGCATTGGTATTTGAAATGGGTTGTATTTTCTTCGGTGTCCTTCAGATCGGGGTTAGCTCCTTCTTGCTATGTTGCTTTCTGTTGCTTTTTATAAGTATACATATTCTATGTTGTGTTCTACGTTTTTTTAGAAGCGTCGGAATTAAAGCAGTCAATCAAGGAGGAGGTTGAAGATGAGAAGTAAGCAAAGGCATACGTCCTTATTGAAATCAGAAATCATGTAGCAGTTTTCGAAAGCAAGCCCTGCAGAAGAAGCTGAGAAGAACTCTGATCAAACTCCAAAACATGTTTATTGTTTGGTCAACAAATGGGATCCGCCGGTCACGGAACTTGTGCCGATCCTCGCTGTGGGAACGACTGAGCTAGGTTTGCCATCCTAAGACTGTAGATCTGGACTCAGACTCAGAGACCTTCCTCAGACTCGATTCCTTCAAACATGGTCCCTCTCCAGCAGTGAAATGGAACTTGCGGCTGTCTGGTGCAGTGATCTTCAAAGTTTTGCGCCATCCTCGAACATGTTGTATTACGCGGGAGTAGATTCAGTTATGCTTATGTGTGTCCGAAGGCATCGTAGCCTCACCAACCTCTTGAATCGGTAGCTTCCTTTTCCATGCCAAAGAGCAGACCCTGCCCAGTATCATCAGTCAGGGGGTTGCGCATTTTCACAGGTATCATTGTCCTGATCGCTTCGATGATAGTCACAGTTTGAAGACCGAGTCTCCTGGATAGCTTTCTTGCCTATCAATGGAGTTAGTGAAGAGGTTAGGGAAGTCAATAGCCGGAAAATATCTCGGTCGCAGTCTGCTCGCACAAAGTAGTTCATTGAGATAGAGGCTCAAAAGGGGCGAGTGGTGGTCCGTTTAAACTCGTTCTTCTTTCAAGGAGGTATTTCAGTCGCTGCTCCCTTATTTCTGCTTTTGTGGGAGAGCATGCCTAGTCCAGACTTGTCATTCTTTTTTGCGGTAGACGAAGAGAGAAACGAAGATGCTCACTTGTTGGACTCTAAGCGCCATTCCAGCGGAATCAGCTTGTTTCTTCAGTTTAGCATGGATGACGATGAGTTGTGGCTCATATAGGGGAGTTCTCAGAATCACTAGCGTTGAAGAAGACCCCCAAAGTTCTCATCTTCTATTGTCATGCTGGACTTGCATGTAGACTTCCCTATGCTTGGATTTTCTGGGAGATGCATCGATAGTCACCATGAGCGCCTTGAGTAAGAATTTGACCTTTTGATGGTAAGATGAGGCGACGGCGCCTAGTTCATCTAGCAGCCAAAGGGCGGCACAAGCAGCAAATTGAATGAAGTTCTTACACGCACTTACATGGACTTCACCCTTTTTTCGATTGTTACAGCAGCAATTGGAGCCATAATGAACTCCGAGAGCTTGTCTCCTTGAAGTTGTCATAAAGCACGAAGGTTTGAAGTATTACTTGAAGGATCAATCTTATTGCGATTCGTAGCTTTTGAGCAGTCCTAAAGAGGGCAAACATTGATAGGCCAGATCCATTGTCTACCAAAGTCATTGGAGGATGTTGAACTGCCTCACACACCAACAGTGGAGGTGAAGGCCGTTATTGTGATGGGGGCCCTCAGGAGGCAGGTCATCATCGGAGAATACTATGTAAGGAGAGACAGCGTGCGTTGGTTATGAATTAACCAACCCTTCTGGAGTTGTCTCGCTCGAGACGTTGATCTCAGTGAGAGCTTTGAAGAGCTACGTGACTTTTCGAGGTTTGACGATCAATTGCTAACGTTCAATTCGGCTTTTGGTTTTTCTTAAGTTGCTATGATGATTGGATTCTCTTCTTGGCGGTGGGACTGATTTGAGTAGGAGCAAATGTCATGTGTGGGAGTGAGTTAGAACAACGCCCACGTCCTCAGTGATACAATGCCATCATCTGGTGCCTTGAGATTCTTGGTCCTGGAAGATTCCTTCAAGATCTTTCTCAGTCTAGGTTGATAGGTCGCGACGCCTTCATAGTAGTCGCGTATCAGTCGCTGTCCACCAAGACCATTAACAGAAGTAGTCATTGAAGAGTAGGTGACCTTGACAGCTTGACCCACTGGACAGAATGAGGATATAGGTCAAAAGTTTTCCCTTCACAACAAGAAATCAGAGAGTAGTAAGGGAGTTGGAGTGTGATGTTCGGCTTTTTGCACCTGGGAAGTGGGAGCCTTCATCTTTACCATGTCGTTGGATCAGCGTCCTTTAGCTAAAACACGTCCTCAGTGTGGCCTCTGCCTTGATGGTATTTGCAATAGGCGTTTGGATTCCAATTCCTACTCTTTTATCCTCTTGGAGGATCTTGGAGTGGGTCCAATAGGTGTAATCTTCCCTTTGCTTGAAGGTCGCTCAAATGTTTGAGTGTAAGTCATGCCCACTGAGAAATATCACGCCTGGAACGTAGTAAACCTGATTCCTTGGGAACCAGAGGTAGCTGCAGTGTAGAAACATTGTTTGAAGACCTAGAATTGTCCTTCTTGTGTTGTTCCATCTTGGTTGTTACTGCTAGAGCTGTTTTCTTTCAATAAGTCTCCTCAATGGCAATCCAATGTGGTACGACCTAATCGAAAGTATCTAGGCCCAAATAGCGAAGATATTTTTGTACCTTGGTTGTAAGTTGATATGAAAATTCCACATTTCAACTTCAAAGAGGAAGCATGACCAGTTGTGCAGCAGCTTCTTTCCATCTAGGAGGATGGAACAGTAAATCCCTCTTTCTCAGCTTTTTCAGAATTTCAAGTTCGCGAGAAGAGTTGAGTTTGAAATGTTCCCCTTGTAACGAGTCAATAAAAGCAGGGCAACATCTACCCAAGTTTTCAGTCTCCTTCTCAGACAAGGAGAAACCATTTCTATGACACACGGGTGCAGCGAGAGTGGAAAGACCTTCGGGTTAGAAGGCAGAATCGACCCCCTTGAGAGACAAGGTGCTTTAAAGGCCTTGGAGATAAGAAAGGGATCCGTCATAGGCTTGAATTGAGGAGATCATTGGCGAGAACTTGTCAGGGAGTTTAGCAGCAGGGGAGATTCTCATTCTCAGTGTTTTCATAGTAGATCGCCCCGTCCAAGTGTCTTTGAGAACATTTTCCCATGTTCTTAGCCATGGCGGCAGAAGAAAGAGTTTGGCGGCGAGATTTTCCACCATTTTGCTAAGTTTTGCCACGGTGTCAGGAGCTCATCACCTTCCTACGTGCTCGTCGCTCATGGTGAATGATTGAGATAGTCTAGAACTTGGTGTCTCTGAAAAGGTTGCCTTTGTGGAGATGGATGATGTGGATGTGACTGACTTGCTCTCGAACTAGCCTTGATTAGCCTTGCGAGTCCAAACGGGGTTGAATTCTGCCAAGTACAAGACTACAGATTAATTGGATGCTTCACTGACTCAAAAGACTCATTGCATGACAAATGACCGTCTTCCTAATCCAAATCTATATGATGCATGTCATCCTTTTCCCCTTTTTTGTTTTATTATTTTTTGTTTTTTTTTATTTTATTTTTTTGTTGGGAAAAAGAATGACCTTTTACAGAGTGATGGTAATAATATTCAATGTATGTAAATCCTATGTCAACTAAAGACGTCATCGATCTATATGTTTATGTGATGCGTTAGTCCAATACGACAAGGCTAAGAGTCCTAATCACATATGCACTTCAAAGTACCACCAGCAACATGATTGATGAGTTCAAACCACCTAGGGTCCAGTTCTAGGACACTAATGGTCGGCTGGGTTAAGTCAAAGATGTACATGCCTAAAAGTAGAGCTTGGTCCATGTTTCATCACGCTAGCATTAGCGATTATGGCAAGATACCTCTTATGCACACGCATCAGTAACACGTGACACACGGCATGGGCGGGATAGGACTTGCCTAGCAATGCGCGATCAATAAACACATGCACCAAAGTAGTATCCCCCCTTATGGTAGTCTGAATTAGAATGCCCATACGAGACCAAGGTGCCATAGTTGTGACCTTATGCAGGGTCACATGCAAATGCAACAAAATTCGATAAACATGATGATGGAATTACGAGACTTTCAATCTGTCCACTTACCTAACGGTGATTATCCCCAGTGAAGTCGCCAAATTGTAAGGACGTGGCCCGCCCTCGCGCTATAGGGCACGCGCTTGGTACTACATCGAGGTGCTTTGCGTGGGCTTGAGCCACGGAACCCGCACGGAGTGCGTTGGGTAGTGTTGTCGAGTAAGAGTCGCCACCCTGTGCCTATAAAGGTTATTCACGGACGCCGAACAGCGTGTGTGCCAAATATGGCCCCACGTTCTGATCCAGTAACCAGTCGTGGGTTGGGACATGGTACGAATCAAATCTGTAACCCAATCGCTCGCATTGTAGGGCTCACTACTCGGTCTCATTGCAATTCCATTCATCACGTATTGAATACACATAACTTAGTTTTTGCACCTTAGAATGCGTACTAACCCTAAAGATTACTATGAAAGTGTGTTTCTATTATGTACAAGAGACTACCTAACCTAGAATTGTGACCACATTTGCATTAATCAATTAAACGGTGCCATAAAAACCGGTTGTCCATAGTTATCTGATTTTAAAGTGATTCACATAATTTCTGGTCTTTATTTAGCAAATATATCAAATGATACATAAATGACAATGCGAAGTATAGAATGCTTCAAAATATATACAAACCAATCTTACCTGAATCTGCAAACAAACAAGTGTTAGTTCGTAATAAAAAGAATTGAGCGAAATGAATCTTCCGCCTTGAATCGCTATACAAGGGCAAACAAACAAATGTTAATTCATAATAAAACAGAGCGAAATGATCTTCCGCCTTGAATTGCTATACAAGGTAAGAAATCGTTAGTATTGACAAGTGATAATAATAATGAAATGAAAAAAAAGAACGAAAAAATGAAAAACATTGAAAAACGTTAATGAAAATCCTACATATTTACTGGAACGATTGAATAGTGAGTTTCTACATTTTTGTTTAATAGATTGAAACTTGTAATGTTATTAATTAGGTTGAGAAAAAGATATTAGATTGAACTTGTAATAAGTTATTAGGTTGCAAGTAATCTCAGAATAAAACCTTGTTTTGCTTGTTGAATCGAATCAGAATCGATGCTTAGAATCTGCAGATCGAATGTGTTTAGAGTGTTTGATGAGAGAGAGATAGCAGTTAGGAAGGAGAGAGAGAATACGATGTGTGTATAAAATCGTGTGTGTTCGATGAGCAAGGCAGGCACGTATTTAAGGCACGAGGGAAAAACGAGGGAGAAAACCCTGCGTATATACGCAGGAGAGCTGCGTATATCGCGTCGCGTAATAGCAGGTGGCCTGCGTATATATGCAGGTCTCGTATATACGCAGGTGGCCTGCGTATATACGCAGAGGGGCTGCGTATATACGCAGGCCTCTGCGTATATACGCAAACCTCTGCGTATATATTTTTCCAAAACTCGAAATATTTTGATTTCTCTCCGTTTTATTTCGTGATTTGCCTGATTCGACGCACCTAGACACCTTGCTCGCCAAGCAAGGAGTTCTAGAGTGTTCGAGAAGGTTCCACGTATTTCCGGAGTATTTTTGTGTATTTTGTTTTTTTTTGGTATTTTCTGCGTATAAAAACTTATAAAAATATAGAAAAATGTAGAAAAATCAAAAATAATCTAAAAATACTGGTGACTCAGAAAAATGTGAAGAGTGTTGATGAAAGTGGAAATTATGGAGATCACCAATATAAATTATTTAAAAAAAATCCTAAAAATAGAAAAGACAACTAAAAATAAAAAATAATTAAAATAAATAAAAGAAATTGTTTTTGCCCCTTTTATTTGTCCTTTGCTCAATAGTTCCGAGTATGACCCGACGTATTTTCGACTTTTGTGAGTTCAAAGCATCTTTTCTAAGTTGAAACAATCGCGAGACGCGGTATGTTTCATCACTGATTACTCTTTTGGGGAGACATTTTTAGGTGTCTACAGATACAGGTGAACTTAAACTGACATCAGCAATATTTTGGTTGGTTTTGTTATTTCAATTTTCAAACTTCAAATTATATACTTTTTTAATTGGTAGAAATATGTACTTCGTGACCTAACCACAAGACTCCAGAAGCATCAATTACAGTAGCATAACTTTTTGAAAGAACTTCTCCTTCAACATACTGTGTGCGTTCGCCTTCAAACTTAACTATTGGTAGACTTTTCTGTATGTAGATGGGAGTAAGAGAATAAGAGAATTTATATAATCCTTACTTTCTTCTYGGTCTTATTTTCCAGGCTACTCCTTGTATTCGATTTGGTTTAATAAGGATGGGACATTAATCGCTATATAAACCTGTATGGTAAGTGAGTTTTCTCATTTGTTGTCTCGTCGGTTGTGAATGTTCTGATATCTCAAATTTCTATGTTCTCACCTTAGTAAACTTCTATTTAGTCTCTTATAAAGACCATTCAAGTATCAGCAATCTTTTGGTTCGTTTTGTGTTGTGTTTTGTTTGGAATTTTTTTGAAAACTATGATAACTTAGAGCTAGGAAGCTTATTTTTACTATTCATTCTTTCTTATAAAAGTTATAGGTGAAAGTAGTAATGTATTAGCGAGGCATATTCTCATTGCACTTCTGTTTTTGGGTCTGATTGCAGCAGGTTCARCAAGCAAATTTGTGGCTTTTAAAGGCTACATTCAGTGGGTATTTTGTTGCTATATTGTGGACGCAATTTCGGGACTCTTGTTCCAATATAGTGGCTGTTTTGAGAAGTGTTATATGTGTTAATTTGTCATATTGACAATGTACTTTGAAGTATGATTTTGTAATAATACTCTTTTATTTGTAATTCTTACCCAATTTTAATGGAAATTTATATTTATATCTATAGGTATCACTTTGGCCATCATTTTAAGATGAAAACAACAAAAAAATTATTTTTTGGGCTATCAAAAGCTGCGGTTTTCTAGCAATAACCGCAGCTTTTGAGTACCACAAATGTTGCGCTTDTAGCTGAAAACCGCATCTTTTGTGGTACTCAAAAGCTGCGGTTTTAATGAATTTTGTCAAAAGCTGCGGTTCAAAACCGTAGCTTTTGAGCCCTAATTAACCGCAGCTTTTGTGGTTTTTTGTACTAGTGTTACTTGATGGCGTGGTTTTATTTGTTAAAGTTGAACCTTAAGGCGTTTCAACTTATACTCTATCATCTTCTTTGAGCCATATCTTTCTGCGCACGTTGAAAATGAAGGTGAGACTTTTTGTATTGGAAAGTAGACTTCGAGATCTTTCCAACAGTATATTACAAGATGCAATTTGATCAACGAGAGAGAAGTTATGGTCGTTTGAAGTCAAGGAAGTTGAGCAGGCTAATCAGGAGCAAAAAGGCGCGCAGACGCCTCCTCAGTTAGGCCCGCGTCTCTAGGCGATCCGCGCATACGGCCYGTGCGTGGGGCGCGCGCTTGCATACCCTCCACTTCATTTTCCATAATACTTTTTGAGCGTGTGCGCATTCCTAGGAGGGCTCACGCCTGCATGAGCTCCTCCAAATTTCCAAAAGCAAAAATGAGTGGGCGCGCATCTCGAAGTTGGCTCGCGCCTCGAGGTGGCCCGCGCATGGCCCGCCTACATGTCACTCCATTTCTTCTGACTTTTCGACGTTTGACCAAAGTTTGACTTGAATTTGGAGGAGTAATTGGCACATGTGGAAATTAGTAATGGCATTCTTGTAATATTTATGAGCTTTATAATTGAGTTAGTATATATAATTTTAGGAGAAAAACAAGTAGTAAGTAAGTAGTAAGATAGTAATAGAATAGATTTAGAATTACGTTTTCATATTTTTAGAAATTTCATTTTCCATCTTCTTCTTCTTCTTCCTTTTGTTCATGGCTTAACAGTTCGAAAACTAGTGTTCTTGTTATTGTTTTTGCTCTAGAATCTTCAATACTCAACCATTTCTTGCAAATCTTATATGCTTTCCATCTAATTTTTTGAGGTAAATTCAATTCTTGCATTTGTTTTCAATTTCAATTACGTTTACAACATGTTTTGGTACAATTCGTTTTCTAGGTTTTTATGGGTTTTCTTGTTGCTTTCAATTTTGATTTCTCTTGTTGCTAGATAGATTCCCCTATTGTTTGTGAGCAATTTGCACTTTGTTTTGCTAAATTTGGTTAAGTTTTAAGCTAGTTCTTGAATACCCTTTTATTGCTTTGTTTTTGTTGTTTCCATGGCAAATTTCATGCTTTTACTTGTTGCTTTTGTTGATTCAATGCTTCCTAAGATGACTATTGAGTAGATTACTTGCTTAAGAGTGCTAGGGAGCCCAACTATAATCTATTAATGCCAAAATGATATAAACATCTCTTTTCAACCATCTTTGTTACCAAAATTGTGGTTTCTCTATCTTGCATTTTGGATTTGGCCACCCAAGGCTTTGAGAGAGAGACTTTGCCTTGTTCAACCTTTGCAAGGGATTGGAAGGGTTGTAGGGTATTGGTTTAATCACTTTTTGACTATTTCTTGTGAGAGCTTAAGGGGACTTGGGTTTGAGCAAGTTTTGGGAGTGTTGGATGACTTGGGAAATGATTCCAACCAATTTGCTAAACTAAGATCACAATTACCCCTAATGTTGAATTGATATTATTAATTTGATGTGCATAATCATCTATTATATATGGTTGCAAAACTTGTATTCCTAAGTGTTTGTGCATATTTGATTTCAAAACTCTTATTTCTAGTTTACTTGTAATCTAAGCTTTCAAAATAAAAAATTCTACTTTTAATCACCCCAAACTTAGTTGATTTGCTTAAGCGCTCGCATTAGCCCTTCCTTGTGGATCGACCCTAGACTTATCGCTATGCTTGTATAGTGTTAAGCTTAGGTTTATAAATATTGTTTGATAGCCTCCTCCTCGGTTCTGTTCAACGACCCTTGGGGGAGCGCCCATCAGCATGCACAACATTTAATCATCGCACAAATAAGCAAGCAATAATCTTTGTATAAATGCATGATTTTGCAAAGATATAATCAAAAATATTATACCAGCTAAAAAATAGGGCATCCGATCAAAGGYACATGAAAATYCTTCTTAAGGCAATCGAGTGTCATAAGAAACTCCTCCGTGCATAAAGCATAGGAGTCCGACTAGCCTCGCATTACTCAACAATGGTAATAAGACTAGCATGATCGATGTTTGGGTTGCCATGAACAAACAAGAAGCGCGCAAACAAACATATCATAATGGCATGCTTACGGTGGACTCTAGGGCAAGAAGCATCACTGACAAGGTAGTATAGTAATGCAAGCAAGTCAATTTCACAACCATGCACTATGCRTCATGAAACAGTTGGGCTAAGTCTCAAGAATTGTGCTGCTCATACTCATCCACAAAATAATAAGAAGTATTAGGGATACGAGGAATACTTTTAGCAGGCTATGAAATTAMAACACCTAACTCTTCATGCAAAGGAACAATTTCATTATCCCTAAGGCGAAAACAATGCACCAACGGTCCTAAAGGCTTATAGCAGCGTAAAGAAGGTTTGTATCAACATTCACATACCTTAGAGTCAAGAGAACGTCATAATTTAGCGTTGCAAGATCATCTCTTTCACGAGCATCAAAGTTCCGAAGCAAGTCGTTCAAAGCCATAGCAAAATTTCTCTCCATTTGTTTTGTTGTAGATACTTTGATGTAATGAATTAAGTGAGGTTTAGACAGCATAAGAGAGGTTTAAACACAACTTTTAGGATTCTAATGACGAATTAGGGTGAGCATAAACCCTTATTTATATTTTATAAGCAAAGTGAGCCGATAAAACTTTCAAAAACATGAAAATCGAGAAAAAGGCTATATTCTTGGGCGCATAAACGCCTAGCTGGGCGCAAGAATGCCCATGTTCTAGAAGTTTTTTGCTTGCTTTGCTTCGTTTCTTCGTTCCCATGCACTTTGGCACACCGTTCTTAGTTCAACTTGGCTTCTTTTGTGTGTTTTCAAAGGACAAAAGCGGAATATTCTCCACAACAACTCAACGCAAYGCAAATGCACAAATACGCAGAAGAATCATCGTCATCAAACACATGCATCAAACATTACATATAGCTAGCAAGTTGACTTTTGTAAGTAGTGGTCAGAGCTCAACACAACAATGAGCAATGCAAGATTCAAACATGAGTCTAAGCATATTTGCACATTTATACACACTCCWGTCTAGGCAAGAGTCGAGTCAAAGTCAATAAGTCAAGGGAAGTYAACTCTAAGGCTACAAAAGGTCTAAGTAAGTCCTAAAAACAATCAATGCAAAGCTAGGGTCACTTCCCCCGTTCCTACAGGTGACAGGCCTACTAATCCGGATTCGTCGAGTAGCTGAGTTGAGCAAGCACCCTCAGAACAGACTCGTCCAATAGGTTGTTGGAAATGDAAACTATCGGAGGGGTCGCYGGCATTGAAAACCTAGTCGAAGGTCCGACATACGATTGACAVGTCGAACCACCAACTGCGAACCTCCTGCCTGATGAGGTGGAGGCCCTAATTCGATTAGATACCTGTTGTATCCTCACATCGCCATCATCGTCACCATCAGCATCGTCATCACCATCACCATTCTAGTGAGCACCCTGAAGCTGCAACAAAAGGTTTCACATTAAAAAAGGTTCATGACCTATACAAAATCAAGACAATAGACTTGGTGCAATTACCGAGTTCCTCGACAAGCCATAGGAGTATCTCCATAYATAAATTACTCCTAGCAGTCTCTCAACGCCTTCCTTAGGCATCTTTGTTAAAAGACAATTATATCAGCAAATGACGAGGAAAAAGCCWTAAGAAATCACCAATGAACTCTTATCTATCCAGCACCAAGAGGACGYAAAATGGTGTTGAACATCACCAGCATGAAAATCCTTACGGCTTGCTCATCATTAGTGTCCTTTATCTCAGGACCCTTTAGGTGGACGCTCAACGGTGCTCTCTTATCACTGTCTCCAACCCGCAAATTGAGGGCAACGGGCCCCCAACCAGGCATCCAGACAAGGGTTGTAAGTCTTTATTTCACTTTCAACAGGAACAAGCCTCCTGGTGAACGAAAGACGTGTGAGCATAGCAAAGTGATATGGGGTCACAATCATCTCTCCCCACGGAAAGTGGAAAGTGTTAGTAGTGTCCCAAAACCACTCCGATAGGTTAAAGACCATGATCCTAGGCGTAGTTGAATATTAATGCAACTAATTCACAATACTAGCAAGTTAGAAAACTGCAATGGTCTAAGATGTGCTCCACTCCAAGGAAGTGCTTAAAGAAGCTAGTCGTAGACACCCAAAAGTGTCTCCCTAAATTGAATAGACGATGAGGGAAAGTACGACATTTCGAAATAGATTTGATTCCRAAAGTTATGATGAAAAAAGCCACAATAAGTGATTTTAGCCCATATAAAAAAATGATTCTTGAACCCCTTTTACGCTCATGTCACGTCGAGGTACTGTAGAAGAAAAACTGCAAGATCYGATCCAATTTATCGTAATCGATTAGTTACCATGTTGGTTAATTGTATTCTGAAACACGGAAAAAAAATCATTAGCTTATCAAATTCTCTATCGAGCCGTGATAAATATTCAACAAAAGACAAACAAATCCCCTAATTATTTTATGTCAAGCAATAAGATTCTGGAAATGAATTGTAGTTGGACTCTCATGTCGATTCGAATGAAATGAATCATACTTTCCACGGAGGTCAATCTTTGCCTGCTAGACAAGAGGATTGCAAGTTACAAATTATGTCTCGGTAGGACATGTATTTTTATTACTTTGCAATTCATGAATGAAGTGATTAATATTAGGTTACCATTATCCTTTTTGGAGTGACAAATTTGGTATGTGTTCGTAAGAAAAGAAATTTGTCCATTTATCGGGGTTTCAAGGACCCCAGTGCCGGAGAAAGCGATCATATTCCCAATTGCCTYGAAGGTCTTCGGGTAATTCAATTGTTGTAACATGCCATAAAATCCTTAACGGGGAAATAACATCGATTAGAATGCTTGCCTCTTTTGTGTAGTTTATATTCTTTTATATTCAGTAGTTTTCACCTTATCGTAGTTGTTTTCATTGTAATTGTCAATGATAACGATCTCTTTTGTTGTGATATATGATTCAATTGGCAACAAATCTTTTGATACACTAACCTTTGTTTTCTTTTGTGTTGGTAGTGATACAAGGTAAGTATATTTGTAAATATTTGAGTTTTCACTTCTTGTGTATTATTATTCTTGATTCTTATGCATATGACTCTTTTGATTGCTTAAACAAAACCGGAAATTGTTTACATCAAATTAAATTAAGATTAATTATGGACAACTAGATTTTAGGCTCTGTATTATTTTGATTAATTTAAAGAGATCACAATTATTAGGTTAGGTAGGGGTACATGCATAATAGAAACTCACTTTCGTAATAGTTTCTAAGGATARAGCTCTTTCTAAGGACAAAATTGATATGTTGTTGTGTATCCAATGAATATGATCGAATGGAATTACAATGAGACCGAGTAGAGGCCACTACATGCGGGCGGATTTGGATCAAAGATACAATCAGTAGCATGTCCCCAAATCCACGAACTGGTTACTRGACCTAACAGTGGGTCCATTAGCTTGGCACCAATGTTTCGAGGGTCTGTGACATGGTGGAGATTCCCCGCCCGACAACACTCCCCCAACTCACTCACGTGTGGTATCTGTGGCTCAAGCCCACAAATGAAATCGACATAGGATAGGGCCCGATAAGGGCACACCCCTACAAAATGGCGACTTCACTTGGGATAATCACATTTCGTTTAATTGGATAAACTTGAAAGTCTCGTAATTCTATCGTAATTTTTTATTGGATTGTACATATTGCATGTGACCCTCTGAATAGGGTCGCACCTTAGGCTCCTTGGTTTCATTATGGGCATGTTCTATGCTCGAGATTGCCTTAAGCAGGGATACAACTTTGGTGCATGTGGTTAATAGATCACATGGATAAGGCAAGTCCTAAGAGGAGGCTATTGCACACCTATCAAAAATACCTAGCAACACAAATTATGTAGCAATTGGAAGCAAGGATCGTATCCATAGAGAGATTGCAATTAAATAGCTACTAATTAAATGTGTCAAGATTATGAAAAGGGCCTTGGTTGATTATGAGTAAGATTAACAACTACTTGGACAATTTAGTGGAGAAATAATTAATGGACTAAACCTAGGGTAATGGTTCACTTTGGAAGTCAAATGGAATCAAACAATATCAACCAACAAGTTTCATGATTATACTATCTAGGGTTACAAGTTCTCTCGAATCAGGTATTCCTTAGAACTATATCCCTCTAGCAGGCTCTCGCAATTTACTAGATTCGCTCCACCTATTATCGTAAGTCTCACACGGTGTTTTTACCTCTCGGCGTTTAACTCGGCGTTAACAAGACAAGCTCAACRAAATATGGCCATGATTTAATTGAGCAACATAAGTAACAAATAATAGGAAGATAGTAATAATCAATCCACAAAGTTGAGTTCAACCATAAAGATCACATCGAACCATCCAAAGATCCCCAAACCCTTGAAGTGGAATAACTCACAATTCATGTCAACAAAACATAATAACAATAATATAGAGGGTTAGAGAAAAATGGATAACGCAGGGTTTAAACACCACTCAATGTTTAAGAGGAAAAAATAGAAGCTAGAAAATAATACATTATACATAAGAAAATAAATAACGCAGGGTTTAAACACCACTCAACGTTTAACAAAAAATAAGAGTTAGAGAATAAAACATTAAAGACATAAAAAATAACGTGGGGTTTAAACACCACTCAACRTTTAACAAAAATAAAGGTTAGAGAATAAAATATTAAAAACGAAAAAATAATAAGTTAGAGATTAGTAACGAAAAATAAAGATTAGTGCGTGATTAGTGAATTAGCGCAGTATGCGAAGGACACGAAGAATAAGAAGAACAAGGTAATATTTGATTTAATCTTTGAGAGCTATATGTAATTTTTTCCCAAGATAATGCTAATATCTTTCGAAATTCCCAATCTGCTTTGGTATTGAAACTAATTCCCATGGTACCGTCCACGTAGGTTCGATTTTTTTTAAAAAAAATCTTTTTGTGTAGGTATATTTCGCTACTTGCAGTAGCCAATTAGGACTATATTTTGCWACTGGAAGTAGCGAAGAAGACATAATAATTCGCTACTGCTAGGACCAAAATATACCTAGTTCTCTACTAGTAGTAGCGAATTTCACTACTTAAATCAGAATGCTTAATCTGCTTGCTTTTCCCATAGCACCTTGCACTGGCATTTTGTTTCACATGCAATTTAAAATTCAAAAGAGGGAGCTCAAACCAAAATTCAATCCCAAATGGCAACATCCTCCGTTATATGAAGGGAAACCATTATCGAACCACCAAAATGTGAGCATAAATCACAACACAACGATCCAACAAAACAATCTTACAACACTATAAACCAACATTATTGAGCAACACAATTCAAATCAAAACAAACCAACCAATTGGTAAACCAACACTAAAACAATTTTATTTACAAACCATTTGAAAGTTGTCCAAAATAGTCCCACATAGTACATATAATTAAATAAAGTCCAAAAATTTAAAAGTTCAAAAAGATTAAGAAATTCCCTATTGCCAACTTCAGTATGAACCGGAAACATTATCATCAACCTCGGAAATAGGTTCTAAYGGAGGTGTCCCTATCCTTTGGTAGAGAACAAAGCTTTGAGGTGGAGATGTAATTGTTGATGCTTCTATCATAAAAGAAGAGGTCAGAGAGGTTGGAAYATTACCAAGATTGGGAGTGGTAGTCGGAGTGGAGGATGGAAACTCGGTCTCGGGTTGCGAGTTAGTCGGAGTACAAGGCTGCATATCTGAACTTCTCGGAGTATCTACTCTAGGGGCTTTAAATTGTCTAGCATCTCGACCTCGACCTCTTGATGATGCACGTGAATTTGATTCTTGCCTAAATCCTGATGTCATTGAAACATGGGCGGTGGAAGGTGTAGGGTSAGTATGAGACTAGTGCTCAATGAGGTATATGTACATGTAAAAGCAAGGCCGCGTAAGGTCTCCAAAGCGAATGGTTAGGCCTTAACAGCCGGAAAATCTACAGCACTCTTGAGAACTCTTATGYATCTTGAGGCCATATCAACTGGAGCTTTAGCCTTTTTCATTGTGTTTAAAATGTTAACCAAAGTTAGTCTACAAAAGAGTTAAATTTAACTTCATATGAAATCTAATTAGTATATATAACAGTTGAAACTGAAATCTTACTAAAACATGATCGGTTGTGGCCGGTTGATAGTCGCTTGTCGGGCGTTAGAGAGATGACAGAGTAATGAGTAATCTAGTGATCTTTCGAAACCATCTATAGTACTGTGGGCATAATGCAATTGGGGGTAGTTTTTGTTATCGCTTCTTCCATCAATGTGGTGGAGTTTCTCATTTGTATAACATGGGAGTGGAATAGGTTGCTTAAGGCCAAACTTACGCATCAATCGGTTAGGATAGTAGTACTCCACTACCTCGAAACAAATTAGTGGGGTTGTTGTCCTATAAATACGGTTATATGATCGACATATCTCAGGCAACTGTTGAAGGATGTCCTCGTTATAAGGTAGCCATGTCATCTGTTAAACAAATTAGATGAACATGAAAACGAAAAATAGTTAAAGAAAAATTTTGAACATGAGAGCGAAGCGGAGTTAAATATTTACCTGATTCTATTTCTGGTGATCGAGGGCATCTCTGTAAAAACCTAATCCTTTCACCGTGTGGGTATCTGACGAAAAATACACGAAGCTAGCTKTAAAATTTGGTGAAAATGAAGACGAAAAATAGTTAGACAAATATTTTAGTTTATATAATTAGGCAAAATTTTAGACTACTAATTAGACAAATATTAAAAGAACTATTTAGTCAAACATTTCTTTAAATTTATACTTAGGAGCMTGCTAAGGGGTCGATCTGGGGGTTGATGTTGAGATTCAAGAATATGGCCTCCTTCATCATCGACCTCATCTTCTTCCTCCGGACTACGAGCTCTCGAAATTTTAAGCCTCTCTATGTGAATGTGCTCCCAACTACAAATTTGTAATAGTATCAATGGCCCACAGTTCTCGAGAGTACCCTTCTCACACGCTCGACAAAGCTGACGATATAAAAAGGCAACCGTCGCACTACCCCAGCTATAGTTGCCAGCTTGCCGAAAATCACGTAATATCGGCAAGTATAGTAAACTAACCCAGTTTCCCGTCTTGTTCGGGAAAAGAATCGTACCAAGCAACATCAGTATGTAGGCTCGACTGTGGTTCTGATATATGACATCATCTGCATTAGGAGGAAGTCTGCAGAACTGTTCCCTCAACCAACCAATGTTTAAAGTATATCCTCTTAGGACAGCCTTTATCGTAGCTGGTTCGGCAGAAAGKTCTACCCCTAATAGGTCATGAACTAGAGCAACCCATTCTCGCGATCCATGACCGGTAACCGTGTCTCCATAAACACGRAGACCAAATAGAACAGCTGGATCTTGCAAGGTGACAGTCGCCTCACCCACAACCAATTGAAATGTGTGTATCTCCCTGCGCCACCTCTCAACTGGAGCGCTAATAAGTGAACGATCAATTTACGCTCCACCGCCAACAATCCTATGAATYYTGTAGAAACATGTCAGTTTGACATACAGAAGAACACGATCATCTACAACCCAATCATCACCCACACTCAACAAGTGCTCTCTACAAGATAGAACCTTTACATTCTCAYCCCTCCAAATGCTCTTGCTCTTATGTGATTGCTGATACCTAAGGACCGATGGATCAAGTGGTCCGAGTCTGATTCCTGACCACATCATGACACCTGCCATTGAAAAACATGAAATCTAAATTAATTACATTTCAAATTAAAGTATTACACATGAATAGTCTGTAAAATTTAAAAATAAAATTTAGACTTGGTAGTAAATTAGCAATTAAAGTTGAAAATTTATGAAGTCGCACATAGGAAATTATCAAATTACAATTGTAGCTAAAACAAATAGAAATTAATGATAAAAATTGAAAATAACCCAGAAGTTCCAGCTTGTGATTTTTGAGGATAAGTCTTTTTGTTATGACGAGGTTGTCTACAAACACTACATGAAATTTTCCCGCGCTTTCCCTCATCCATTTCATTGCGAAATCGACTACTCTTAGGTCGACCATGCCCTCTCTTAGTTGTTGGGTCAAGTATGAGTTTAACTYCCTCATATGGTGACCAATAAGCAACATCGGGCACTGGCTTAAAAGTTTTCATGTAGCTTTGTATATACTTTGATGTAGAGAAGAATGGATTAACGAAAGGATTGTGGCTGACATTACGATGCCTACAAGTAGCCAAAACATGTGAACAAGGGAACTTAGGTATAGTTACCATTTCACAGGTGCATGATTTCACCATCAGATTAATGGTGTGTACTTTACCACCTTTTTTTGGTTGTCTATCACCAAGGCCAGTCTTCACTTGAAACAGAGCACTTTCGTAATCAAATGGGGTCACATCATGAAAAGTCGACTTCTTCATGTTTGCCTCAATAGTCCTCTCCGCATAAGGACTCCATGCATGTCCAGCCTTAAGCCTTTGCTTACTCCAGCCCCTCCACGTAACGAAATATCGATTCACTAGAAAGTATGTCATTTCAACAAGAGCCTTAATAGGTAAGCATCGAGCACCCTTCAACACCCCATTAAATGCCTCTGACATGTTAGTAGTCTTCACCCCATAGCGATGACCACCATCGTGATGAATTGACCACTGGTGCAAAGGTATCTCTTGTAAGTAGCTTCGAGCAGGTAGTCTAAGCTCACCTATTTCTTCTTTTGCCGAGCATCCGCTGCCTTACCACATAGATTCTTCATGTGGCTTCCAAAATGTCTACTCTTGTTGGATGCGAGATTATGGTGCGCATTTGGGTGGTGCCAACCGATGTTTTCATTGGTCATCGCATGAAGTATACCAGCATGCCTATCAGAGATGACACAAATGTCTTTCCTATTTCCACCCACACCTTYTCAAGGACTTTAGAGAGGTTAATTAAGCATGTATCTAAATCAATACCATACACACTAAAATCATTCATAAAGACCTCCATAATGGACTCAATAAACTTAGAGAAAATGCTCATCATACAGTGTTGAAAAGTAGCAGGTGCATTACATAATCCAAAGGGCATTATGCGATATGCAAAAGTGCCATAAGGACATGTGAATGTAGTCTTTTGTTGATCTTCGAGATAAATAGGAATTTGAAAGAATCCTCAATATCCATCAAGATAACAAAAGTACTTATGACGAGCTAACCTTTCCAACATTTGGTCAATGAAGGGGACGGGAAATGATCTTTCTTGGTGGCGGTGTTTAGTTTTCTGTAATCAATGCACGTCTGCCATCCTGTTACAACTCTAGTATAGTAGGGATTAACTCATCTTTATCATTTTTGACAACAATTGTACCACCTTTCTTAGGTACCACTTGAATTGGACTCACCCATTTTGAATCAGAAATTGAATTAATTATTCCATCATCAAGTAGTTTCATGATTTCATTTTTCAMYACCTCTTGCATATTGGGGTTTAAAYGATGTTGACCTTGTATGCAAGKATGATTATCATCCTCTAGATTAATTCTATACATGTAAAATTCTRGACTAATGCCTTTAAGATCATCAATGGTGTAACCAATGGCCTTCTTATGTCATTTTAAAACATTGAGAAGTTTTGAAAGTTGGCCATCAGTGAATGCAGCATTGACAATAACAGGACACAACTCATTATCATCAATAAATGCATATTTCAACGTAGAGGGGAGGAGTTTAAGTTCATGTTTTTGTACCTCAGTTGTGCAAGTGGGAARTATCAACCTCGTGAACTTTTTKCTTGCATCAAAGCCAAACTCCTTACCTTGCAGAGTCATTGTTAAATAATCAATTTCATCATCACCATCACCTTCAAAATACTCAAAACACAGAATAGCCTCCAAAGGATCCTGAAATAGGGATTGAGACAAAGTATCTTGTGAAATAATATCAAGCACATCAACACTACAACATGACTCCTCTAGCATAATTTCTGGACTAATGCCTTTAAGATCATCAATGTTATAACCAATGACTTGCTTCCTTGACTAGACTCAATGCATGGCCTAATAGTGATCATTCCTTGTCTATTGACTTGACTCAAAATGAAAATGCAAGAAAGCCAAAATCCTTTTTTCGCCTTTATTTATTTTCAAATTTTTTTTGAATTTTTTTTTGAATTATTTTAAAAATTAAAATTTTTTTAAGGCAAATTACGAGTTTTAGCGATCATTTATAATTGTGAGATGTAAAGCCTAAACGATTCTAGCATACAACCATTTTGACATTACGACGCCTAAGGAATGAYCACTTGCTATATGAGACTGTTACATGACTCGTTTGTAGTTTAGTATGCAAAGCTAAGGCCCTTAGTTAGATAAGAACACATAGCTCGTTGTCACACTAGCATGATCCCTATATCAATCAATCAATCATAGCCTTAATCCCATATGTGGGGTCGGCTAACATGAACCAAATGTGATTATTCCGGGAGGTCATCCACATAAATTTTCCTCCTCCACTCCCTCCGATCGAGAGCCTCACTCTCTTGCAAATCCAACTGATTCAGATCTTTTCTAACTCCTTCCCACCAAGTCATTTTTGGTCTCCCTCTACCTCGTTTAAAATCCTCTTGATCCCACTCTTCCACTCTTCGCACCGGTGCCCCCTGAGGTCTCCGTCTTACATGCCCAAACCAACGCAAGCGGTTTTCCCTTAACTTGCTTGCAATATCTGCAACACCAACTTTTTGGCGGATAACTTCATTTCTTATTCGATCTCGTAGAGTGTTCCCGCACATCCATCTTAACATCCGCATCTCGGTGACCCCAACCTTTTGAAAATGCTCTTTCTTGGAGGCCCAACATTCCGTACCATAAAGCAAAACTGGTCTTATAGCAGTCCTGTAAAATTTTCCCTTCAGCTTTAAAGGGATGCTTCGATCGCATAACACTCCTGTAGCCGCTCTCCATTTAACCCACTCTGACTTAATCCTATGAGCCACATCTTGGTCAATATCCCCATTCTTTTGGATGATTGACCCAAGATACTTAAAGCAATCACTCATGGTCAAGTCCTTTCCGTCCAACCTCACCACTCCATCATTGGTCCCCACTTGAGACCCAAATCGACATTCCAAATACTCAGTCTTACTCCGACTTAGCTTAAATCCTCGAGATTCCAACCTTTGTCTCCATTGCTCCAACTTGGCATTAACCCCAGTTCTAGTTTCATCCACCAATACAATATCATCCGCAAATAACATACACCATGGTACCTCCTCTTGGATTGGCCTTGTCACTTCATCTATAACCAATGCAAAAAGGAAAGGGCTCAATGCCGACCCTTGATGCAAACCAATCGTTATAGGGAAGTCCTTTGTCAATCCATCACAAGTCCTAACATTTGTTGACGCACGCCGATACATATCCTTAACTAGGTCAATGTACCTCCGGGGAATACCTTTTTTCACCATTGCCCACCAAAGTACATCTCTTGGTACTTTGTCATAAGCCTTTTCTAGATCGATAAAGACCATATGGAGGTCCTTCTTCCTCGCCCTATAAAACTCCATCATTTGTCTTAACAAATGAATTGCTTCTATTGTGGATCGCCCAAGCATAAAACCAAACTGGTTTTCGGATATGCTAGTGCATGCCCTTAACCGTTGTTCTATTACCCGTTCCCACAACTTCATAGTGTGACTTATAAGCTTTATTCCTCGGTAGTTAGCGCAATCCTGAGCATCTCCTTTGTTCTTATAAATTGGGACCAAGGTGCTCTTTCGCCAATCTTGAGGGATCCTCGAAGTCTTCCATATCTTGTTAAACAACTCCGTTAACCAATCAATACCAACCTTACCTAGACACCTCCACACCTCAATCGGTATACCATCAGGCCCAACTGCTTTCTTCGATTTCATCTTCTCCAATGCAACCTCTACCTCTACTCTTTTGACCTGTCGAACAAACCCCACATTGAYTTCCTCCTTACTCACAGACATATCCCCTGTAACGGCCCCTTGACTTCCATTAAATAATTCATCCAAATACTGCATCCACCTTTCTTTGATGTCCTCATCTTGAACCAAAACCTTGTGGTTCTTATCTTTGACACACTTGACCATGCCAATAGCCTTTCTAGCCTCTTGTCTTCGCTTTGCCATCTTATAAACCTCATTTTCTAGCCACCTAGAGTCTGTTGCTACATTTTCGAACGGGTCAGTCCGGGTGTCCAAGAGGGTCCCATGACTAGGCCTAGAATGGTCCTTAACACATCCAGCCTGCTGTGATGATCAAAGGAGGTCTAAACCATTACGACTTTGTAGGGCACGCAGYCGCGCGTCATAGTGGGGATGGGCATCAAGCTTAAGAATTGGTTACATAGGTAGTGCACCAGCGCCAATCTTAAGCGAGCCCCCCAGTMTTGTCTCAAGTGTAGAACACACTTATACGAGACGTGATGCCTAAAAAGCGGATACTCAGTGTMAMCGACCTAAGTATCGCGTAATGCAAAACACATGTCCTCTCTAAGACGTTGGATTCGCATGACATTTCGGGTATTGTCCACACATCACTAAAGATAATAGCTTTAGTGAATTCCCTAGTGAAGTCGCTAGAAACTGTACAGGCACCGGGGCGTCACCGGGCCGGACTAGGTTCGGTCCCTCTGCCCTAGGGGGCAYAATTAGTTGATGACTCGAGTTTTGTTAGAATTGAATTCTTCCATTTGCATAGTGTGAGTATGCTTGGAGTTGTGTGTTTATACTTGAAACCGAGTAGAGGAAGTTGCCACCGCACTTCTTTCGGGAAGCTGCGGAACCCGGTTTAAGCCTTGCCTATAATTGCATAAAGCAAAGCGAAGGACTCTATGTCTGGTCATGCACCAAAGGTTTGGATTAGGGGACAAGGGTAAGGGCGAAGTAGTGCACAACACCCCCCCGCATCTAGCGGCCTTTACTCGGTCATTGCGAGTCCATTGTCAAAAAGACAACAACAAAGATATTTCCATTTTAACCCTAAGCATGCAAATTACTAGGCGGGTTGCTTAACAAAATATATGCACATAGGACAAATTTGTTATTGCAACATGTGTTGTTTAGATCCGTATTCAAGGTGCCTAAAATCCAATTTGTCCAATAATTAGTCTTAATAGGCGTGAGAACATGTAATTTGTCGGTCTTGTTTAAGACATAATACTAGTGTGATTTGCAAGCATGCAAGCATTCAACAAGAATTAAAAGTTGTGCCTAATATTGATTTTAATTCATGTCGAATAGTTTTTAATCATGTTTACATGCTAATTTACATAGAAAGTCGAATTTCTTACAAGCATGCAAAAGGGGGTTTAGGAATTGAGACATTGGCCTCATACTAACCTTGCAACACGGTGCTTTCGATCGAGAACGATGCCTCGGACCCTTAAGAACCCTTGTTTCTTTATAAGAACCCTTAAGAACCTTTAAAGAGACCTTTAAAATGTATTTGATGTGTAAAAGAATTGCAAGACAATTTGTGAATTTGAATGCAAAGTAAGAGAGTATTTGAAAGAGAAAGAGGAAAAAGACGAGTAGAATGAGGATGTATGAAGTGTTTGTATATTACAAATGAGGACCCGAGGCCTCGTAATTATAGGGAAAGTTTAAAAAMGGAAAGTAATTGGGCGTAATAGCTCCCAACCTGGGCGTAATAGCTCCCAACCTGGGCGTAATAGCGCCCAGGCCTTTTTCCCCTTTTTTGCTCGACTTGCCTTATTTTGCGCGGTTTAATTATGTTAAAAATTGATTTTACGTTTGAATTTGAATGGGCGTGCATGAGAATCTTTGACTCTGATCCTTAGGTCCCTTGGGGAGCAAGCCATGGGCCCAGAACATTCCGGAAGCTTCTGGAATGAGCCGTTTAGCTCGGGTGCATGGTTTTGCTTCGGAAATTCATAACTATTTTTATACAAGTGCAAAAATTATGGAAAAATATGCATAAAATTCCTTTTTAAAAAAAGTGCATTTTGTTAAAATTTCGTGAATTTTGGAATTGCTTTCATAATTTAATTAATGATCGCAAAATTAATGAAATTATTGAAAATTCCAAAAAAAATCCAAAAATGCTTAGAAAAAATTCTAGAAAATTGTTGAAAAAATAAGTTAAAATTAGTTGAAAATTAAAAATCATTTTTAAGGGTTCTTTGTGCAGGGAATTCTTTTAAGATGAAAAATATGGTGAAAACTTGTCTTTTTAGGGTATATTAGAGCCCTAACTCTCTCAATTCAGGCTGTGTGTTGCAAGGGTTGTCTTATCATCGGTCGTCTTAGGCTAGGGACAAATGTAGGTATGTACAACTAGTGAATGGGAAGGGGATAATATTTTGTGGTATTGATGAAGGAAGGCATTTCGAGCATTATTCAATTTCATTAATTAAGTTAGTGTTAAATTAATTCGTTTAAACCAATTTAGGCCGATGAGCGATGAGACTTGCATAGAATTAGAAAATGACATTGCCAATAGAACAAAATGAGTCACTTTGTTGATAAATGAAGATTGAAAGTACATGGCTTATTGTATTGAAAAAGATGACATAGACTCAAGGGACATGAATTGAAAGAGAAATATAGCTAGGACTAAGACTTTGTGGCTCAATCTATAGATGACCGCACAGATCGATGATCCGTGCCTTGGGGTGACTCGTTGGGGGAATTGGGAGGCAACCATCATCGATCATATCTTGAATCTTATGCTTCAAAACCGAACAAATTTCAGTGGAGTGCCCCTTTCCTTGGTGGAACTTAGAATAGACATTGGCATTCCACCTTTTAGATTTCTTATCCTTTGAAGGATTTRGAGTGGGCCCAATAGGAGCAAGGGCACCTTTTGAAGTTAACTTGTCAAAAGRCTGCTCATAAGTCATGCCGATCGGAAGAAAGGTCCTCTGTGGCTTTCAAGGTTTGCTGTTGGAAGAGCCGGGATGGTTAAAAGAGTTGTCATCGAAGATATTTACAATGTGACTGATTTGATCTGTGTTGGAAGAAGAGGAACCACCTTTCTTGTTAAAGCTCTTTATAGGTTTGTGCCCTCATCGGGCCTACATCCTATGTCGATTTCGTTTGTGGGCTTGAGCCACAGATCCCGCACGTGAGTGCATTAGGGTAGTGTTGTTGAGTGAGGAAGTAATCGTCACCGTGCCTATACAGGTTAACCACGGACGCCCGAAACATTGGTGCCAAGTTAATGGCCCCATTATTTGATCAATTCAACTAACCAGTTCGTGGGTTCGTTGACAWGGTACGGAAAGGATCCTTGATCCAATCCGCCCGCATGTAGTGGCCTCTACTCGGTCTCATTGTAATTCCATTCGATCAAATTCATTGAATACACAACAACTTAGCAATTTTATCCTGAGGAAGCGCTCCAGCCTTAGCAATCTATTAAAAGAGTGAGTTTCTATTATGCAAATATTACTACCTAACCTAATTGTTGTGATCACTTCAAATTAATCAAATTAATAAGGTGCTTAAAGTCCGTTTGTCCATGATTAATCTGAATTTAATGTGATTCAACAATTTCCGGTCATGTTTAAGCAATAAAAAAGTCTCATGCATAAACAATGTCAAAATACATAGGAGATGATGATTAGTATGCATGCAATAATAGCAAACTCAAATATATGAATCAAACTTATCAAACTTACCTTGCTTTGCTATCAATCACAAAAGAAAACAAGATTAGTGTATCAAAAATTTGCTTCCAATTGAATCGCTTATCACAACAAAAGAGATCGTTAGCATTTGACAATTATGATTAAAACAAGGAAAATTTGTCAACAACTACCCACTTTTTGTCCAACTTTGAAAACAACTACCCACTTTTTCTAAAAAAAAAAAAAACAACTACCCACTTTTTATCAAGTGTTTGTAAACCACGACCTCTACCTGTTTTCAGGTGGGATAAAACCACCAAAACACGAGTGGGGCCCACAATGGGCTGTTTTCAGGCTAAAACCTCCCTTGATTTAATGAAATTACGCTAATACCCTTACATTACTCTTTTTTGTATTTCTTTTTCTTTTTTTTCCTGTCTTTTTCTTTCTTCCTTCTTTGTTCTGAGTTATCTGCTTCCCTTCAATTCGTTCTCCATCCTCTGTTCCTTGAGCAGCAGCAACCACGAGCCAAACAACAACAACAATTATCAATTCTTGAACCAAAAGGCAGCCAAAAATTAGATTTTTCGAGAGGGAATGAAATCAACCTAGAAAACCCAACTAATCTTCCCCTTTTGAAGCACGAACGAGGTTGGAAAACCCCAACCATAACGCCCCAAATTGCAGTGAAAAAGCCATGAAAACACTCACCCAAAATCACGCACAATAAGCAGCAGCAACCATAAGCAAGAACATGTAATTTTCGTGACCAAAAGCCCCCCAAAAAAATCAGAATTGCAAGTTTTGAATTTACCCCAAAAACCCTTGAAATTTTGAAGAATTTACCCACCCAAATYGAAGCATTGTCGTAGCAAAAATACCCCAGTAGATTCGTCCAAAACCACGCACAMCCCCCCCCCCCCTAAAAAAAATCGAGTTTTAATAACCCTAAAACACCAAATTTGAATCGAGCCAAGAAATTCTGGGTAAGAAAAATGAAAGATAGTAGAGCCAAAAAATACCCAGTAATTTCGACCCAAAAATACCACAAAAACCCCCCAAATTTTYGTCCCAAAATACTGAATTTCAGGGTTAAAGCGAAAAAAATGAAGTTGGAAAAGGGTGGATTTGGTGATTTCGTGAGTAGATTTTGATAGATTGTGAAATTTGACTTTGAATGAGTAAGGATGAGATGAGAGATGATAGAAGAGAGAGTGAAAGAAGCAGAGTACATAACAATTAACAAAGAAGAGAGAAAGGAGAACAAAGAGAGAAAGGAGAACGAAGAAGAAAGAAAAAAGAAATAAGAAATAAGAAATAAGAAATAAAATGAGGGTATTAGTGTCATTTCACATATTCAGGGAGGGTTTTGACACAAAACAGCCAAGCAGTGGGACCCACTGCACGAGTGTTTTTAGTGGTTTTATTAACCGAAAATCTACAATGGGTCGTGGTTCACAAACATTTGATAAAAAGTGGGTAGTTTTTTTTTAAAAAAAAAGTGGGTAGTTGTTTTCAAAGTAGGACAAAAAGTAGGTAGTTGTTGACAAATTTTCCTTAAAACAATTGCGATAAAGCGAAAGCGATTGAAAACGAATGAATTTACATGATTGAACTTCGAAAGAAAAAGTATTATATTAATCAAAATCAATAATAAAAAGAAAAGAGAAAGTTTGATTAAATAGCCTCAGAATTTGTACCTAGATGCGCAAAGAAACGACTCCGAAAGTAACGACAGATTTGAGAACCTTGGATGTTGTGAGTGATTTGTGTTTTTGTGATTGATTTGTGTGTGTGAGAGATTTTTGAGAACTTTGAATTGCACTTCGTATAATGATTTTCATTGATGAAAGYTGTTTTATTTGTTGATGTTTGAATACGCACCGAAAGTATGTATTTATAGGCGTTTTAGGGAAGGATAAGATAGCAAAGACTAATTTTATCTATCTTTTTTCTAATATCTTTGGGAATTATTRCATCTATATCTTTTGGATCTAATCTATTATCCGAATTAACCTTTAGCCACTTTTGGATAAACTTGGTGGACAAGATTTATCTTCTAGAATATTCCGGATCATTCCCGAATTATTTGGATTTATCTAAGAATTTTTGAATTTATTTATTTTCGAAAATCATTTTATAAAACTTGTAAAAATCATAGAAAATGAAAGGAAAATCAGAAAAATAATCTAAAAATACTAACAAACTTAGAAAAATGAGAAGAATAAAATGAAAAGTAGAAATTAGAAAATAACCTACGAAAAATATTCTAAAAAATTCTTAAAATAAAGAAAAAGGCCTAAAAATAGAAAAAAATTAAAATAAATAAAAATAAGGAAAAATTCACATGAATAATCTCACCTTTTGGTGGTCTTCCCTCAATAATCC
This sequence comes from Bassia scoparia, assembly GCA_008642245.1. NCBI lineage: Eukaryota > Viridiplantae > Streptophyta > Magnoliopsida > Caryophyllales > Amaranthaceae > Bassia > Bassia scoparia. Next base: position 36,771 of record SNQN01001895.1, read on the forward strand.
GATCTATGACAAATTCCAAAATAATCCAAGCTTTAACCCTGATCTTCCCTAAATGCACTAAATGAAATGTTTACTTGCTAATAAAGGTTAAGCCTTAATTTTCAGCAGGTTAATGTATTTTTTGCTATTTTTAATACTTTTTAAAATTAAAAAAAAAACACTCAGCCCCTCTCACCTGGCCTCCCTCTCACCCAGCCACCCTCGAACCCAGCCACCCTCGCACCTGGCCTCCCTCGCACCTAGCCTCCCTCGAACCCAGCCACCCGCGAACCCAGCCTCCCTCTCACCCAGCCACCCTCTCACCCAACCTCCCTCTCACCCAGCCACCCTCGAACGGTAGGAACAACATCGCAACGGCAGCCACGACGCGGCACCAACAGCGGCAGCCACGCAGCAACAGTAGCAGCAGCACGCCGCAACAACAGCAGCAGCACGCAGCAACAATGGCAGAAGTGGCGGCGGCCGCTGCGGCTGGGAGAGGAGAGAGAAGAGAAAGGAAGAGKGCGGTGGAGGCGGCGGTCGCGACTCCGGCGAGGCTGGGTAGGGAGGCAGAGGAAGAGAGAAGAAAGTAAKAAAAATAAATAAATAAATAAATAAAAATTTGATTTTGTGATTGAATGAAGATTGAAGCATTGAATTGGGAGTAGAGATTGAATTGAGATGATTTGTGTCTGAAATGGACTGATTTCACTCAATTTATAGAGAAATGTCTGATCGAGGAGGTGGAGGGGGAGATCGACGGCGGGGAGTGCGAGTTCGATTGGGGGGACAAGAAGGGGCTGAGGAGGGTGGTCAGTGTGGTGGGGTGGGTACGGTGGTGGTGGGTAGTTTTTTTTTTGTTTGTTTTTTATTTTTTTTTTTGAAATTTGTTAAAATAAATAAAAAGGAAGAAAAGGGTTCTAATTACCTGATTAATAGGTAACCGGTAAATTAGTGCATTTAGGGAAGATCAGGGTTAAAGCTTGGATTATTTTGGAATTTTTCATAGATCAGATTATTGAGGGAAGACCACCAAAAGGTGGGATTATTCATGTGAATTTTTCCTAAAAATAAATACTTTCTGCCTATTATCTCAGCGTATGATTTCAAACTCAAATTTAATTCAACTTGTGCAAAAGAATGTGGTTTATGGATTTTGTCACAACTTYCGAAATCAAATCTATTTCGATATATCGTACTTTTCCTCATTGGCTATTTAATTTAGGGAGACACTTTTGGGTGTCTACACATACTCTCACTATTACCCTTAGGCTTTTGGGCTTATTCCTCAATGAGGAGCCCAACCTTGTAGAGCCTAGCAAATGATTTAATGGCTTGAAACTTGAGTGGCTCTCGATACTTGGGTTGAAGGTTTTTGATGACCATCCGAACTTGATCTTCCTCATTAGGCTTATTAGTCATCTAAACGGCCTTCATTCTATGTCCAATTATTAAGGTAAGTAACAAAGTCTTCTTTCTCTCCCTTCTTGGTGGCCTCTAGTTCACGGAGAACGACAAGGAGCTAGGAATTCTACATGTACTACTTTATGAACTCTTGTTTGATGTACTCCCAGTCATCGAGCTTGGTTTGGTTCAAATTCTTGAACCAACTTGATGGATGGGTGTCTAGAGTAATAGGAAACACCGAAATGAACAACTCTTTATGTAATAATCCTGATTTTTCCGATAATAAAAATAAAGTATATAACTTGAAAAATATCAGAGTTGTTATACCACGATAACTAGGGGTGAGCAAAAAACCCGAGTACCCGACATTGGACCCGGACCTAGTTAGGACCCGACTCTACCGGGACCGATTCTAGTTCCCAAATTTCGGACCCGGTTGGAACCGGGTACCCGGTTCAATGAAAAAGTGCTTATTTTTTTTGTTAAATTATTTGTAATTTCCTTTTTGAATATATTTTTTAAAAGATTAGTGAAGATAAATTTAATAGCATATGGTATTATAACATTAATTTATTATTAGAATTTAAAAAATACTTTGTCCATATTTTTATTTCCTACATTTTGAAAAAAAACACTAATATGTTTTTTGTCATTGTTTAGTGAGCAAAAAAAACGAAGGAATAATTAAAATATATATATAACATAATGAGGAAACTAGGTACCCGRTTTCGAGAATTTGGGACCCGTTGGGTCTGGTTCCGGTATCGGATCCACCAAAAATGACTGGATACCCTGTTTCGCTGACCCCTAACGATAACCAAATATAGTAATCGTAAGGTTGTGTTCTAACCGAATTTATTGACTGGAAAGATTAACTAACGATAAAAGTCCAATTAAAAAAAACTTTAAATAATAATTATTACAGTGTAAAATATAAATCGTCAATTCAACTTTAAACAACGCAAGATTTAATAATAATTTAAAAAGCAATAAAATGAATGTGATATTGATCTCTCAACCCAACCAGCTAAACTCCATACATTAAGTACCTGCATATCAAACATAATGTATCAGACAAAAGGTGAACAAGATTTCATACTTAATTTGCATACAAGATATATACGAATATCTTGTAAATTCATTTCAAACTATCCAGGGTTAAATAAACAATAATAATAATCATAACTTTTGAAATAATCTAAAATTCACTTTTAAATAAATTTAGGGATTTTTCTTGGGGTGCCCCTGTGATTTATGTTATTTCACGCGGTGCCYTGAGCATTWTCAAAATTCATGTGGTGCCCTATTTTAGTTTAATAATTCATAAGTTAGGCAAAGTGACAATTTTGTTGAGTTTTTTGTGTCTTAAATTATGAAAATGTCATTTATTTTGTATTTTTTCACTTGTTTCACATGATACTCAAACTTATTCATGAAATCTCATCTTCCAACACTTTCATTCAACCCAAAAAATTCAACAAAATTGCCAATTTGCCCAATTTATGAATTATTCTGGTGAAATAGGGCACCATATAAATTTTGAAAATGCTCGGAGCACTACGTGAAATACCATAAATTTCAGGGGCACCCATGAAAATTCCTTGGAAAAAACGACTAATTTTATTCTAAAGCAAGCTTATCCATTAGTACATATGGTTCAATACATTCCGGGCAACAATTTTCCCAAATCTGTTGCGTACCAAAAGAACTACCCTTTGCCAATTCATGAGCAACTACTCGTATATTACTATCACGCCTAACATGGGACCAACTAATGCTATTRAACTTAGAATTTAAGGAAGAAATCTCTATTATATAAGCCAAGGGGGGAGCAATGGTGTCCCCCCTAGGAAATGTCTTTTTTGCCCTTTAGTAGATATAAAATTGACTTACTTAAAAACTCTCTTAATTAATTCACTTTCTACTTTAAAATTTCAAATAAAGGAAGGTTTTAAATTTACCAAATAAAATACTACTACTTAAAAGTTAAAGCATTCATGGTAATAAATAAATAAATTATGATTGAAAATGACGCAATATTTAAAAAAGTTACAATTCTAAGAGCGTCAAATTTAAATATAGATTAGCAATTTTTCCCCCTTAATTTTAAGCTCGCATAGCGTGCACTTAAATACTAGTATCAAATAAAACAACATCCAAATCTGCTAGGAAAAACTCTGCTTTCTCGAGCTTAGTGTGAATTGGTTTACAATCTGTTTCCAAAACTACATGCAATAGCCTAGCTAAACAAGACATCACTTGGATATATTTAAAATTCTCATAACTGATGAATATTTCTGATTTTTCTATAAGCCACAAATTTACAATATAATTTAGAACAATATTTACCTTTATTTTTAATTTATATATATTTTTAATATGAGCAATACTATTCGAAGTCCATTTTTACTAAAATCGAAGTCCACTTTATGTGTGAACTACCACAAATACCCCCAACTTACTAATGCACTTGACCACTATTGACCGCCATAGTTAACCAAATTCCGTCCTGTACTCTTGGTTCACCATCGTAACTTGTCGAAATTATAACCGGAACACATCAGAGGAGTTGTCGGAATAACAATTTGAAGACGCCAAGGTTGGACGCCCAACACAGGCGTCCAGACCATGGTTCTAGCGCCTGGCCTGCGTGCCCAGATCATGGTCCGTGCCCCTGCTCTAGGCATGGGGACCATGGTCTGGGCGCCCAGGCCAGGCGCTAGAACCATGGTCTGGACGCATGTGAACGAAGTCCAACCTTGACGTCTTCAAATTGCAGTTCCGACGACTCCTTCAATGTATTCCGTATAGTTACGACGACGATCTAAGAGTAAGGGACAAAATTTAGTTAACGATGGTGGTCAAGTGAGTTAGTTAGTAGGAGAAATTAGTTGGGAGCATATGTGAAAGTTCAAATGAAATGTGTACTTTAATTCTAGTAAAAACGGATTTTGTTTATCAATCCAATTTTTTGCACCGCCACAATCTAGTAATGATTATACGTAACAGGTGTTACATTAACTTAACTACCATCACCTTTTGTTCCATTACAAGTTTACAACCATCTTAACTTAATCTTCTTTCTCACATAGGACATCATTCAATTAAATATAATCGCCTTAATTTCTAGGGTTTCGCTGAAGCGCAACAATGGCGCAACCGTCAAGCAAAGGAGGTGAAAGAGGAGGAAGAGTAATTGGAGAATATTTGGTAGGAAAGCAAATTGGATCAGGTTCATTTTCCGTAGTTTGGCACGCTCGTCATAGAGTTCATGGCACACAAGTTGCGATTAAGGAGATTTCCATGTCTCGATTGAATAAGAAGTTGCAAGAATCTCTCATGTCTGAGATTTTCATCCTCAAGCAAATTAATCATCCTAATATCATTCGATTACATGATATTATTGAGGTCGGTTTGATTTATTAGCTTTGCTTTTAGTTCATTTATTCCGCAAATAGTGAAATTGTTCGTGTTCGTTGTTTTTCGCGATTCTGGTAATTTGTTCTATTTTATGCGTTTGTTGACTTGATTTCTATTCTAAGGTTGAATTTGTGTTGTCTTTCAAGCATCTGAGATTGAATTTTGTTAATTAAATTGCCTGGAACGTTATTTTTTAAAAACAAAATTATTTCTGTTTTAAGTTTTGTTTTATGAATTGTAATAAGATTTTTTTTTTGAAAAAAAAATGTCGCTTTATTAGTGTTTATGAATTTTTCGTTTTGAGTTAAAGAACTAAAACAATGCTCTAAGTTGAGTTGGCGGCGTTTGTGCTTAGTGACTTGTGTTTATCTGTAGGCATTCTGTTGAATGCTCGTCTCGAATTTAGATGATACTATGATTAATTGTTTTACCTCACTTGCTCTAATGGGCTGAATTGAATTACATATTACCTTTCATTTTATTGTTCGTTGAAGACTTGAAATAGCAACAATTTACATTAGGTGTTGTGCAAATTGTGCCTTTTTAGATGGGAAAAGATATATGCTTAATTAGATGGAGAATTTCTAAATTGAGCTGTGATGGTTCTTCAGTTAACTTTTTTATGAATAATAGGGGCTGAGTTTGAAAGTAATACAAATAACTATTATAGTACTGTACTCATTAGGTTGTTCATGACTAGAGATCAATTCTTTCTTTCTTTTTTTTTGCAGAAAGTTGTAGAGAATAAGACAACCTATGTTGCACATCAAAGCTCAAGGGTCATTATAGCAGTGACCTACTTTAGAAGAAGAAAGCTTTAGTTGATATTAGTATGTCACTGGCTGTAGTTTGGAAAATTTCCTGATTCCTGATTGCAAAATTAAGAGCTTTAGGATATCTCATATCTGTTGTATGCTTGGACCTTTTACACATTGTTTGGATGGAAGGAAAGGACGAGTATAGAATGGGATGCTGATAATTTCTCTTGATTGGATAAAGGGTTGAGGGAAGGAAGTGGAAGGAGAGGGAGGAATCCACATTTCCCTACCGCTTTAATAAGTACAATCTCTCAAAAAATGAAGAGATTTGGAGCCAAAAATGAAGCTCACCATTCCCCTCTCTCTCCCCTCCCCTTCCTCCTCTCTCCTCCCCTTCCTTTACTTTCTTCTTTTTTAAATAAACAAACCGTTATGAAAACCCAATGAAAGGAGGAATGTTGATTTTGATTTTTATTTTTCTATTCATGTTTTGTTTTAGTTCATTGTTATACTGTTGTCTCATTTGATGTGTTCCCTTGCCACCATATCCTTGTCGAATATATTAAGTCTTGCTTGCACAGTCTTACCACAGTAAGTTATATTCATCATTATTGTTAATATTGCCTAGTAGGTTCCTGGAAAGATACATCTTGTATTGGAATATTGCAGTGGAGGTGATCTTTTTATGCATATACAGCGCCATGGAAGAGTCCCGGAAGTCACTGCAAAGCATTTCATGCGTCAACTTGGTATAATCTGAATTGGACCGTGTACTTCTTTAAACTTCTTTTTTTTCCCCTACACAAAAAGTACTTCTTTAAACTTTGAGATCACTTATTTCAATCCGTATTTCTGGCAGCGGCCGGGTTGAAGGTACTTCGAGAGAATAATATTATACATCGGGATTTGAAGCCGCAGGTGTGTGTGCGCRTTTGTTTAAGACATGTGCATTATTGTTTGGCATATCTTTTGACTGCGATGGGATATGCTTCGTATATTATCTTTGGGATATTTCATTTATTACCATTGTACTTTGAACTTTTTCATGTGGTACCCATTTTTCTTAAACATTCTATATGGTACCATTTTAGTATAAATTTATTCTTTTTAACATTCTGTATGGTACAATGAAAGTGCTTTTTTCCAGTTTTTACTGGTTGCAAAACTTTTCTTATTTCATGGGATCCAATGCTCTATAGGGGTGTTTGGATAGAGGGATAAGAATAAAGAGGATAAGATAGTGGGATAAGGATAAGGATTTGTTGTGAGAGAAAGATAAATTTATGTGTATCCTTTGTTTGATAAGAGTTGGGAATAAGATTGAGATGTGTAATGAAATTACTAATATGCCCTTATGATTTTTATCTAAACTTGTCCTTCTTTACAATTCATTAATGGCAAAATGGTCATTTTCTTAAATTATCTTATCCCACCATCTTATACCTAAACCCCTTAGATATTAGTTTCAAGGGATAAGGGGTCATTTTGTCTTTAACCCTCTTATTTTTCCCTATCCACCCAAACAAACAAAACAGTTCTCTATCTCTTTCTTTTTATTCCTATCCCCACCTCATTATCCATCAAAACAAACACCCCCTTATGGGTAAGAGAGGTAGAGAGTAAAAATAAATGGGGCCCATATGATTGGAGAGATAGAGAGAAACTATTGTTATAAATAGAAAGTGTCACAATAAACTATTGTTATTTTATAACTTCGATAAACGGAAAGTGTCACAACAACCAAAAAAGCAGAGAAAGTAAATTACATTACTTTGTTTTGATCTCTTCATCRCCTGTGCGCCTCGATCACTTTGTGCATCACTCTTTTTCAAACAATCAATTTTTGGGGTTGTAATTCAAGTCTAAAGCTTGGGATTTCATTTTTTAATATTTTTAAATAATATAAAATTGTTCAACCCTTTGACTTGAGTCTAGTACAAATGAAGGTGATGAACTCATGATTAAATTTGGAAGTGTTATGATCTTTTTGGGTTTCTTCATGTTTTTGTTTCTTAAAAAATTGGGGTTTTGTACTTTCAATAATACTTAGGCCTGATAGTTTTGTATTTGAGTGTTTAGTTTTGTTGTAAAATTTTGTTCAATTTTATAGATTGATGTTATTGATATTGATATTCGATTAAACTACTCCATTATTGATGTTAAATTTGGCTAGTAATTGTTTTCAGGATTTGTTGATGGTAAAGCTTCTTTCCCCTTTAATTGCATGTTGCCCTATTTTATGCATTAGGGAAAAGTCAGAATTTTTCCAATCCACTTTTCTTTCCTAAAAACTTGCGCCAATATGCAATGTTGCATTTAAATTGGAGAAGAGGTAGTAGTAGAATTTCTTGAGACTTAATTATTCTAAATCTAATCTATGAGCTAATGCACAACTACCTGTATGGGCTTCCATATTTCTTGTAGTAATAACGTGCATAACTTGTGCAAACCAAACCCTTCTAATTACTACTTTGTCTATCTCCCTTCACTTTGTAAATGGGGTATTGTCAATACTTTATTTGACCCTCTCCATAAGGATTTGTTAAGGCGAGTTGGAAGAGGAATAAATTAATGCTTGTAGGTTTGCTGGAGGTTTTCGTTTTCATTGGTGTTATTAGTAAAGAAACCTGCTCTTTTATAAAACTTCATTGTTGGGAAAGTTTGTAAGGTGCCCTAGGAAGGTAGGATGGATTGCTTGATTGGTTTTGCAATAGAAAGACCATTCAAAAAGAAGAAGAGTTTGGTGCCTAATGTGGTTGTGGACGATATACCTTTGTAGAGGTGTGCAAAGTAGAGAATGGTCAAGATTAATAAATAGAGGTTGCTTATCTCATGCTTAGTTTTTAGTAATGCTAAGTTTTTCCTCTAGTTTGTGAATTTTTAAGTCACGATCTTACTTTGAAAGGTTTTTTTCCCATGGAACAATGTTTGAAAAAGCGTGCCTAAGGCGCGCCTAGGCACTAGGGCTCAAGGCGATAGGGGTAAGCACTTAATATGGCCCGAGCAAGGCATTTTTGATTAGGTGCGTGTGAGGCACACGAGACACACTTGAAGGAAAAAATTTTGACCAATTTTTTCTAGGTTCACTTAGACGCGCTTGAGCTTTTTTATACATTGAATTTGAAAGGAAGGTGTAAGGAGCTTATTTTTGTCCTTAGTTTTTTTGTTATGCTTCTGTCACATGACTTCTATCAGAAAAAGAAACCTTGCGAAAATAAGTTAATACTAGTTCTTCCCAACTATTAGTATTTATCCAAAACAACACAGGTAAAARTATTAAAAAAAGTTACAAGGAAAAAATGTAAAAAAATAATCCTTTAGTAAAATTTGTTTTATTTATTTAAAAAACTCTTCTTTTATTGATGAGGTCTTGGCATAGTGGTGAAGATTGATAACCTAAGTATGTATAATTGGTCACAGGTTTGAATTCCCTCACCCCATTGTAAATTGTACCTCTAGTGGGTTATTTTCATTAAGAAAACTCTTCTCATTTACCAAATACTATAGACCTCTTAATTTACCATCTTTTTGGTCAAAACCCTATGAATCACCACATTTTGTTTACCCACCTAAACACMTAAGCAGCACCACGCCAACCCAAATCACCCTTGAAAACCAACCCYTCCACCCGGAACCACACACCTACCAACCTTAAATACCCTTTAACCACAAAACCTCACACCTACCAACCTTAAATACCCTTTAACCACAAAACCTCACACCTACCAACCTTAAATACCCTTTAACCACAAAACCTCACCTACACACTTGAAACAACCCCATACTCCCACTCAAAACAGGCCGACAAACACGAACTTGCCCATGTGTCCTCAAAGCACCCCACACATCCACCAACACAAGTTTAATCCACTACCAAATTGCCCCACCCTCATCTTACTACCCCCACTACGAACCTTATGAAACATTACCCAGAGAAAGGAAAGGAGATATGGAGAATAAAGAAGGTACCTCCGGTAAATAGCTAATTACAATAAATAGAATGGCAGTTAAAGAAGGTACCACCTTCGTGGTTGTAAAATCAATTTTTATTACTATTGTCTTGGTGGCTTTTATACATAATCCCAGGTGTTATTTCTCCATGAGGTGCAACATTTTATTTGATTAATTTGACGCAGTAATTGATAAGATTACTAAGGGTTATCACTCAGCCAAATGAATGATTAAAGTTTACTTCATGTAGAAAATATAAACTAGGGGTCTCAGTGCTATCCCTCAATGTTGTATCAGTAGTTGAGCATTGTGCGCCTTCTCTCTCCCTCCCTCCCGCGTCCCCGTGCCTTTTATGCTGTTTTACTGCCATTTACTCAATAATCAAAATTTGTAAAAATTGCATTATTAAATATAAATGTTTTGTTTTACAGAATTTGCTTCTCTCCACCAACGACAATAACTCCAGTTTGAAGATTGCAGATTTCGGGTTTGCTAGGTAAAGATTTAGTCTAAGAGTGTTTTGAGCTTTGTGTTTGCTTTCATATCATGCCGCGAAGAATTCTCATTTTTTCTAAAATTCCTTGATCTTATCCTTTTCTTGTCACTTTCTTGCATATGTGAGCATGGCAATTTCTTTTTCTCTCAAGTCTCAAAAGATCATCGTAGAAAACTATCCTTGGGTCTAGGCAAACAATTTATTTGCTGTTGTTTATGGTGTGTGGATTAAGTCTCTGGTTTGTTTTAGGAGTAATTAGCTCATCATTTAGTCAACTTGGGATTTGTGTTTTCATTTAAATGGATGCGTACAGTGCATCTCTCCGTTGATTGATCTTGATTGTAAACGTGTTGATTGTTCACTCACGACAAACACACAAAAGGTAGCAGGGTAATGGTTTCTGGAACACACTTTGCTTTCTTATTGTTCATTTGTTTTTTCTTTTATTTTTAATTTTTGGAACAATTGACGCCACCTGTTTAACTATGCTCCATCTTCTATTATGAGGCCAAACTATTGATTATTCTTCAAAAAATGATCCCCTTTACAGTGATCATGGGACTTTTAACGATTTTTTCCCCATAAATTTTCCCAATCTCTTCTTAATTGACCTATTCTCTCTCCTACTCCCACCCCCCGCTCTTACGTGCTCTTGCTTTCTTTTACTTCTCGTTCTCCTTCCATGTTTCTTTCTTTCTCAATTGGTTAAATGGTTACCACTTATTGTGAAAAATGTAACAAATTTGTCAAATTTATATCGAACATATCATGAAGAAGTTCCCCTCAAAAAAAATTTATAGAAAAAATAAAAAATTCATCCAGATAAAAATTTAATTTTATGATAGAATCCATGTTACATCGATACCMTCTCCAACCAAGGGTATTGCGTGTCGACTCGTCACAACATGCGACTTGCCTGTGTGGATGTGTCGATACCCGTACCGAAGGAGAAGGATTGGAATTTGAACTCGCCTCTCAGATTTAAGGTTCATATAGTAAACCCTAAATCTGAAAATTAAAGTTGTATTTTGCAAAATTATATGATCTCTTGTTGGGGCTTTTGGTCAGATATGGATTTTCGAGTAGAAAGGTATAATTTTTTACCTAATTGAAGTTGTCAGCGTGAAGATCCCAACTTTTCCGATTGGGTCTTAATTGGCGAGGAGAACACTTTCTGGCTTTCTGCTCTTCTGAATGTTCAAATGAATATCTTTTTCTTTATTTGAATTTTAATTGAATAATAATACTTGGAGTGGGAATATGGAGGGTCATGAATTACATAAACCCATGTTTACCCCACTAGTACTGTACTTACTGTTTGTGTAGTGAGCAACACTTGTATTAAGGACTCTTAACTTCCTAAATGAGGATAATGATGATTAGTTGAAAAGCATGTGATGGAGTGTGGTTGATTAGTACTGTTTTTTTGKAGGGAAAATATAGAAGACAAATGCATTGTACTTGTGGTCCCAAAAAAGCATTGTRCTGGTCGTCCCAAATAAGGATAATGATGTGTTTAATTTGATGGTTAAGAGAAATAGTAAGRGTGTTTTAGTAATATCAATATAAAAAACTTACCAAAAATAGAAATAAGTATAAGTGTTGCTAGAATTATGTTACACCTATTTTTAGAAAGTGTTGCGAGAATTGTGATATGGAGGGAGTATATGAGTAATTTAATTGAAAATTGCTTGTACTTTATTTTTATTGGTTAAAATAAAAGTTGTAAGTGACAGTCGTCTAGCAGATTTGCAAGTAYGTATTCACATCAATAATAGATATTCAGTACTTAAAAGCTATCAAAACTTATTAWTATTAATATTATTAATATCAATATCATTATTATTAATTTTTTACTTGTATTATTATTTTTTTGGGTAAATTAAAAGTGTCAAATTTTACTCCYGACACTTTCGATGATAGTCGTATCGAAAAATTAGTGAAAGACACTCTATTACTGTATCCCCATATCCGCTAATTTTCAAAACTAGAGTGTCGCATTCTCAGATCCCTACGACACCCAAACTCGAGTCTGTGTAACAGTGGCTAGAATTATTTGGAAATTGATTTCCTCTTATTTCAAATAAATGTTCGCTGATTATGATTTAATTAGCTTGATGCCTTGATGTGCTCTTTCCCTAGATATTGTCCCATTTTCCCCCAATTCCTTAAACACAATTACGCTTTCTACAATTCCCATGCTGCTGTCCACGTCAGTATTTTATTTATTTATTTTTAAAAAAATTACATTTATACTTCCTCTGTTCTCTTTTAGTTACAACCAACCTAAGATGCACAATATTTATGGAGAGGAAAGAGATAGAGAGAAAGAAAACAATGGGACCCACATGTAGGAGCGAGGTAAAGAGAATATATTGATTAAAATAGAAAGGATGCAAGTAATTTGATACTTCCAAAAAAGGAAAAGGATGCAAGTAAAAGAGAACATAGAGGAAGTATATAGATATAAACTTTTTTATATATTTTTAAATTTTTATTTATTTATTTATTTTTATTTTTTTTTTGCAAAACTGACATGAAATGGCATTTTTTCTATGATAAAATGTCATTTCAAATGTTGTTTTTAGTTTTTCTGAAAACGGTTTTCCCTCCTCTCTAATCGAACTACTCATTTGAAATGGAGGTTTTCATAAAACTCCGGGTAAAAAAAGTGATGACATGGACAATAGTTAGGGTATTATAAAATGTGGGGTTGTATTTTGGAAATTAGAAAAATTCCCAACCGCATGCGATTGCTGAAATTTGTCGATCTTACTTGTTTTTCGCTCTTTTTGTGTACATTGATCATATTTGATATGTATTAGTATAAATTCGGTTTATTGTTTGCATTGGATTCGTGGTTTTAACTTATAGAGTTATAKGGTAGGGGAGTGTGTTGGTTCGAATCCGAGCGGTTGGTGTGGTTGTTTTTTTGGGGTGGTCTTAGGAGTAGGTGGGTTTGTGGTGGTGATATGTGCAACCTTCACCTCCTTTGGTGACCAATCGTGTCACAGTCCTAGCATTTTGATGCACTGGCGTGCTCTAACCTTTGGAGGTGAAARCGCAAGCCTTTTTTTCGGAAAGAGCCTTTAAGGAGTATATTCAAAAGGTAAGGGTCACAGAGATGCGAATGTTGATATGGATATGTGGGAACACTCTACTAGATAAAATCAGAATTGAASTTATCCATAGGAAAGTTGATGTGGATTTATAAGGAAAGAATCCTCACAAGTCACAAATCCAAGAAACTAAAGAACGAGTGTTTGATTGTGTTTAAAAACTGAAAATAACTTCGAATCTTTAAGGGACTCGAAGGATCTTAACTCACATAGTGGAACCAGCTCCTAAAAGGAACAACCGACAATGTAGCTAATCAAGTGAATTTCCGGACCAACCACAAAACTCACAAAGTTTTCTCTAAATTAACAAAGAGGAATTTTTAACAAGAACAATCTGAATTTTTATTAAAGAACTCGAACCTATTTATAATACAAAATAATATCTAAAACTAACTAAGATATTTATGAAAAGATATAAATCTTATCCAGAAAATATCCTAACTAATTATATCCTAAAATATCTAATAAATATCCTAACAAACTAATCTAATCTAAACTAATTCGGACCAAATAAAATAAAATAAGATAAATCTAATTAATCCTAACAACYAGATATATCTAGATTTCTTCATCCTTCCAATTTTATTCCAAAGTCGAGCTGATCTTCTTTTTGCACGTGATTTMMTTCAAGATATGTGACCATTCGAAAATAACTATCCTGATATTTATTGTTAATTTCTAGATCAATAGGATAATTTTCCAAAATAGCCAATGAATCCTCATCATTCTCTCCCCCTTTGAAGAAATTTGTCCGCAAATTTTGATCAGTGTAGTAAGGAGAAAGATCACTAACATTGAAAGTAGTACTCACTTTACCATATTCAAGTGGAAGGTCAATCTTGTAAGCACTTTCCCCAATCTTCTGAAGTATCTTGAATGCCCAGCAGCTTTAGGCTTCAGCTTGTTCTTTCTTTCATTTGGAAAACGTTYCTTTCTTAAATGTAACCAAACCAGATCACCAACCTGAAAAAAAGGTTGTGTGCGCCATTTATTTGCTCTTGTCATGTATTTGTGATTCATCTTCTCAATCTGATTCTTGACCTGATGATGGAGTTTCAAAAAATCTTCAAGTCGTTCCCTAGCATTGGCATGTATTAAGCTCCCTTTTGGAATAGGTGTAAGTTCCAATGGTAGATAAGGATTCACCCCATACACAACTTCAAAAGGTGATTTAGAAGTTGTACTTGAATGACTCTTATTGTATGTAAACTCAGCATGTGCAAGCTTAACATCCCAATCTTTTTGAGTTTTGTTGACTAGTCCCCTTAGAATTGTTTCCAATGTGCGATTTGTCACCTCAGTTTGTGGATGATAAGTGCTAAAGAGAAGCTTCGTACCAACCAACTTCCAGAGAGTGCGCTAAAAGTGACTTAGGAACTTCGTGTCTTGATCAGAAACGATGCTCAAAGGCATGCCATGTAAACGAACAATTTCCTTGAAATAAAGATCTCCAATATGAGTTGCATCATCCGTTTTGTGGCAAGGGACAAAGTGTGCCATCTTTGAGAAACGATCGACCACCACCATTATTGCATCTTTTCCGCGTTGAGTTCTTGGTAAAGCAACAATGAAATCCATGCTCACACTTTCCCAAGGTGTAGAAGGGACGGGCAAAGGAGTGTACAAACCTTTGTGGAATGTTTTCTTGGACATTTGGCAAGTAGTGCATTGTTCCACAATTTTCTCCACATCTTTCAACATCTTTGGCCAGTGGAAGTGTTCTTGTAAGATGTCCATCGTCTTGTGTACCCCAAAGTGACCAGCAAGACCACCACTATGCCCCTCACGAACCAAAAGCTCACGAATCCCACACTGGGGAATGCAAAGTTTGTTTCCTTTGAAAAGAAAACCACCATGTGTTGTGAACTCACCAGTAGGGTTTGCGAGAATCTTTGAAAAGATTGGATTGGTATGATAATATTCCTTGAGAATTTCAAACCCCAGCATCTTAGTTTCCACCATAGCCAACAAATTATTCCTCCTTGAAAGCGCATCAGCCACCACATTCGTCTTTCCTTCCTTGTACTTAGCATGGAAYKTGAAAGATTGCAAGAACTCAACCCACTTCGCATGTCTATGATTCAATTTTTGCTGTCCATTGATATACTTCAAAGCCTCATGATCAGAATGTAAGATGAAAGGCTTAGGGCGCAAATAATGTGACCAATGATCAAGAGATCGAACAATAGCATAGAATTCACGATCGTAATTGGAATACTTCAGTTTTGCACCRTTCAATTTTTCACTAAARTATGCAATAGGGCGACTTTCTTGAATCAAAACACCTCCAATGCCGACACCACTTGCATCGCATTCAACCTCAAAAAGCTTCGCAAAATCTGGTAGTGCGAGAATTGGCGCATGGCAAAGTTTCCTTTTGATGGTATCAAACGCATGTTGAGCCTTAGGGTTCCATTCGACCTTCTCCCCCTTCTTTGTCAAAGTAGTAATTGGTTCCATGATTGTTGAGAAATTCGGAATAAAACGCCTATAGAAACTTGCAAGGCCATGGAAACTTCGAACCTCATGAACATTTGTAGGTGCCAACCAAGTGGAAATAGCTTCAACTTTCGAAGGATCAACATGTATCCCCGCACAAGAGACAATATAACCAAGAAAAGCGATACTTGACACCATAAACTCACACTTTTCAAGTTTCCCATACAATTTCASATCCCTCAATTTTTCAAAGAGTAATTTTAGATGATCTAAATGTTCAATTTCAGTTTTGCTATAAATCAGAATATCATCTAAATATACCATGATGAATTTATTAAGGAAGGGACGTAGTACCTCGTTCATGAGTCGCATGAAAGAACTAGGAGCGTTACAGAGTCCAAAAGGCATCACCATCCATTCGTACAATCCTTGTTTTGTTTTGAAACCTGTTTTCCATTCATCCCCTGCACGAATTCTCATCTCTGCACGGAATTCTCATCTGATGGTATCCACTCCGTAAATCAATCTTGGAAAAGATCGTAGAACCATGTAGTTCGTCCAACATATCTTCCAACCGAGGCATTGGAAATCTATATTTGATTGTGATATTGTTGACGACCCTAGAATCAATACACATACGCCAAGTACCATCTTTCTTTGGAACGAGCAAAGCTGGAACGACACAAGGACTCATGCTTTCACGAACATATCCGCGATCAATCAATTCTTGAATTTGTCTTTCAAGTTCTTGGCTTTCTTGAGGATTGCATCGATAAGCGGGCTTGTTTGGGAGAKGTGCGCCTGGAATCAAATCAATTGCATGTTCTATTCCCCTTAAAGGAGGTAATCCCTTAGGTAATTCATCAGGGAACACATCTTGAAACTCGTCYAATAACTCAAGTAATTGTTTATTAGAGTGCGTGATTGGATTAGTAACCAAGCTATGTTTGACAACAAGAAGATATCCTTTCCTTTCAGCATCAAGTTCCACAAGAATATCTTTAGAGTTAAGGAGAAAAATACCTTTTTCTTGTTGTTGAATACCCTTAGGGATCGATTTCTTGGTGCTTGGATGCAATTTGTATCTCTTCCCGTCCATGGAAACCGTATACACATTAGTTTCTCCATCATGAATCACCTTCCTATCAAAATGCCATGGTCGTCCAAGAAGAAGATGACAAGCACTTATTGGTAAGATATCACACAAAATTTCATCTTTATAAGGTCCTATGGTGAAAGGCACCAAAGATTGTCGTTGAACGTTCAGACCACTGGAATCATCGACCCAACTCAATTTGTAGGGTTTGGGGTGTGGTCCCGTTTCAAGATTCAACTTGTCCACCATTGCTTGAGACGCCACATTAGTACAAGAACCACTATCAATGATGACACTACAACCCTTATCTTGGACAAGTGCAATAGTACGGAATAATTTCTCTYGTTGAAGATCGTCATCCCCTACATTAGAGTGYAAGATTCGCCTTATAACAAGCAATTGAGCGTCGTCATGCGTGAAGCAATCAAATTCTTGATCAAGATTTTCGTTGGAGATGTCTTCTTGAGGGTTTTCTTGGTCCAAGATTTCARCWTCTTGAAATTCTTGGATTGTCAAAGCCTTCTTATTTGGACAATCTTTCTTTAGATGACCTCGTCCATGGCAATTGAAACACTTTCGTCGATCCTCTATATCATTGTTGCCTTGAGGAATGGATGCGCAATCCCCTTCGAAATTGGCGTGGGTGTAGGAACACCAGAAGATATAGTCGAGGATTGAGTCCCCTTGAAAATAGGGTCGTTGACTATATGCAAGATTTCGTTCTATCTTCTCGGCTTTATGACACATATCCTCAAAATCAATAAAGTGCGCAAGATCAAGTTGATTAGATATGTACCGTTTAAGTCCTCGTTGAAAACGTGCCATCTTTTGTGCATCTTTCTCCGCAATGTCACAAAGAAGAGTGAGTCTTTCAAATTYYYGCWTGTATTCGCGAACGGACTTGTTGCCTTGAATTAAAGAAGTCAACTTTAGGTAATTTTGGTGCTCGAAATCCCTAGGAACAAACTTGTGGATGACTTCCTCCTTTAATTGTTTCCAAGAACAGATTGGGTATTGTTGCTTTTGATGACGAAGTTCTTGCACATGGTCGAACCATAAGGATGCATGCTTCGTTAATCTTAGAATTGCTACCCTGCAACTAGTAACATCATCATATTCTTTAAAAGCAAAGTAACGATCTAGTTGCCTTACCCAATTGTGGACTTGTTCGGGCTCCAGTGTACCATCAAATTCTGGAATATCCGTGATCTTGATGTTCTTGATGTCATCATGACGAGTTGGATGTTCCTTCTCATCCTCATCCGAACCTTGGAATTGAACAAAATATCCTGAATTGCGCTTTTTATCCATATTTTGCATTGCGTCAATTCTGCCCGTTTGAACGTTGATGCTTTCTTGAAGTGTGTCACGAGTGGATTTCAACTCCTTGTGTAGTGATGACACCGTTGTATTTATACTTGCAATTGCCTTGCTAAGTTCATCAAATCGTTGATCCATTATTTGTAAAAAAAAAAATTCCGGTGAAATCGCCTCAAAAAACAAGTAGAACTCCCTGAAGAATCCAAATTGATGTGGATTTATAAGGAAAGAATCCTCACAAGTCACAAAGAAACTAAAGAACGAGTGTTTGATTGTGTTTAAAAACTGAAAATAACTTCAAATCTTTAAGGGACTCGAAGGATCTTAACTCACAAAGTGGAACCAGCTCCTAAAAGCAACAACCGACAATGTAGCTAATCAAGTGAATTTCCGAACCAACCACAAAACTCACAAGGTTTTCTCTTAACAAAGAGGAATTTTTAACAAGAATAATATGAATTTTTATTAAAGAACTCGAACCTATTTATAATACAAAATAATATCTAAAACTAAGATATTTATGAAAAGATATAAATCTTATCCAGAAAATATCCTAACTAATTATATCCTAAAATATCTAATAAATATCCTAACAAACTAATCTAATCTAAACTAATTCGGACCAAATAAAATAAAAGAAGATAAATCTAATTAATCCTAACAACCAGATATATCTAGATTTCTTCATCCTTCCAATTTTATTCCAAAGTCGAGCTGATCTTCTTTTTGCACGTGATTTCCTTCAAGATATGTGACCATTCGAAAATAACTATCYTGATATTTATTGTTAATTTCTAGATCAATAGGATAATTTTCCAAAATAGCCAATGAATCCTCATCAAAAGTTGGTGTTGCGGATATTGCAAGCAAGTTAAGGGAAAACCACTTGCATTGGTTTGGGCATGGAAGACGGTGAACCAAGGGRGCACCGGTGCAAAGAGTGGAAGAGTAGGATTAGGGAGATTGCAAACGTAATGACTTCGGGGGGGAAGGGAGGAGGAGGACTTAGAAAGGATTTGGAGAAGATGGATTTACAAAAAAATGAGGCTCTCGATCATAAGGGGTGGAGGAGGAAAACCTATGTGGATGACTTCTCTAAATAATCACTTTTGGTTCTTGTTAGCTGACCCCACTTTTCGGACGAAGACTGTGATTGAAAAATAAATATTTAATGCTTCCAACACATGGCATCCTCTAAAGTAAACCAGAACACTTGAAACTGATGTATATGCCTCTCACTTTATAGCTGTTTCCATTTGCCATTCCAGTTTATCCAGACACAAAAATCAAATCTTAGCGTGATTTGTGAAGCTCACCCCTCAAGGTCTAGCTCCAAAGATGTGACTTGTATGATTGTATCCAAAGAGAATCTATCCCTATCAATGTTTTCTCTCAGAACCAATATTTTGCTTATATGTTTATTTATTTGACATGGGTTCTTGAAAAATGTTTATTTACCCCTTTTGGCTCTCTTTTCGTGCAGATCTCTTCAACCTAGAGGACTTGCTGAGACTTTGTGTGGATCTCCTCTTTACATGGCTCCTGAAATAATGCAGCTTCAGAAATATGATGCAAAGGTGATTGAATATTTGGCGCTTATTTTTTGTGCTCATCTTCATCATATCATATTTTGCTACCATCAACAGTATTGAATACCTAGCTGCTTACACAGGCAGACCTCTGGAGTGTTGGTGCAATTGTGTATCAACTTGTGACTGGGAAAACTCCTTTTAATGGAAGCAACCAAATGCAGGTGATGATTATTTACCTGCGTGGTTTAAATAATTGTTTTGGTTTTCGGACAACATATGAAAAGCTTGGGGAACCCTTGAATATTTATTGCACCTTGTTTTTGTTCTGCAGCTGCTGCAGAACATAATTAAAGCCACGGAACTGTGTTTTCCACCAGATATGAAAGATCTCAGTCCAGATTTTGTAGATTTGTGTCAGAAATTACTGAGACGCAATCCTGGTAAACCTAAAGTTAGAGTAGAATATATCATATCCCTAATGTGAAAGCTGTCTTCTCTCTAAAAATATAAAACAGCATCCTTTTGCGAAATAATATCGTTCCAGTCTTGGGGTGATTTATGAAAACTTAAGATCTTGATTATATTGTTCCAGTCACAAAATCACATACAGGTACACACATGCTTAAGCAAAGCCGGAAAGAGAGGCAGGGAGAGATAAAGACTTCACATTGCCCAATTTGCTTTTCTCATTTGCTCATTTTAATAAATGAAAATGCCATTTTAATTGCTTAAAAATTTCATGTGGTACTTTGTGCTGCTCATTAAAATATTACATAAAATTCTTCAGTTTGCTTTCTTTCTTTCATGGCCATGCGCCCATGTGCATTTCTCAGATTGTGTATGCTCTCTTTGTCTCTGCTCAATTTATGCTTATGCAAGCTTTTTATGAAAATAGAACTTCATCTGTCAAAATCTACAATGGTTCCATGTCTAAATGAGTCATATGAGTTTGATAGATGAGCAGATAGACATGTGTATAATATTCCATGTCTGCTGGTATTGCTTTGAAATATATGATTGATGTATGCTGTTAGGAAGGTCTAAATTATCAAAGCCCTGTAATATCACTAGAAATGTCCAAGTTTGGCACTAATTGATCTCTTGTTTGTCCTTGTACTGCAGTGGAACGATTAACGTTCGATGAATTCTTCAACCATCCCTTTCTGTATCAGAAGGAACTGAATGAAACTTCTAGGTAAAGTAGAAAATAGTTGAGAATTAGATTATTTTTCATCCTTTAGTTCTGCAACAGCTGAAATGCATGTCACTAAATTCTCCAATCACCTCTTTCATATAGGAGTGGAACATCATTCAGAAGAGCAGATAGTTATTCTTCATCTGAAAGTAATTTTTTGAAGAACAGGGAAGAAAGTTCTCCAGACGATTGTTTGCCCTTTCTTTTGGATGATGATTCCAGTGGTCCTGAAGGGAGTCCATCTTTTCTTAGGAGGAGATCTTCCTTTAAATCTACATCTGTATCCTCTTTTGATTCCAGAAAAGAAGCAACATCTAACACTACTAGACATGACCATTCTTCTAGGCAAGGCAATGCATCAAATAAGTTGCAAACTAATGGTTTGAGGATAGACAACTGTAGGCCCGGGAACATACCTATTGAACAACCTCATATCTGCGTGGATAACAGACGGGTGAGCTCCCATGCAGGAGGTAATAAGGGTATTATTTTCACTTCCAAATCCCACCTTTTCATTATCTGATAAGAACTGCATCTCCTATCAAATCCACTCTTGTAAATTTCTCTAAATTTTTGCAGCTGTTGACTCTTCGGAGTTCAGTGATTATGTCTTTGTACCTGATTCCCCTTTGGATGTTTCAGCCCCATCAGCTAGTTTATCAAAACCAAGGTTATCTCCGACCAAGTCTGAGCTCCCACTTCCAGCATCTTTAGGTGTAAGCTCAAGATTTAGTGCTTTAGTCCCAATTGTTAGTCCATCAATCAAATATCCCAGTGGTAACGGAACTTTGGACAGCCAGTCTTCTGCCACCCCTGGAACCTATCAGGGATCCATGGATACAGCAGATTGCTTGGAGCAGCCATCTAGTGACTCTAGCACAAGGCTTAAGTCGTTGCAGGATTGTGCAGCTAGTGTCAAGGAACTGGTTAATGAGATGGTATTATTTTCATCTCTTACCAAAGTTGTTTTTGTCTTTGGATGTTTTCATTGTTTCACTTTTGAAGATGTGCATGCTCTTTGTGGCTTTTCTAGATTGATGCTGGTAAGCTTCTTGAAGCATTTTCCATCCAGCTTGTAATTTTAGCTGTTTGGAAGCATGCACTGGATATTTGCCATACTAAGGCTGTCTCCTCCACTGATGGTAGTCCTCCAGACATTGCCACATCCAGGGGCAGCATCAAAAATATCGATCCCAACTTTCATGGATCTTTTGATGTTGGTTCTCAAGTGCTTGAGGATGACTCTAATGTAATCAAGAGGGAGTTCTTTTCTGAAGTAGAGCATGCAGAAGAGCTGGCAAAGTGTGTGGATCCAGGTAATTTGCAATTTGCAGATTTTACATCAAAGAATTGCTATCTTGTTTATATTAAACTTTTGCCAAAAAAATTTCACTATGTTTTAGACAATTTTCAAAATTTTCGACAAAATTAGTTTCATATGTACGTGAAGTGTGCAACAAATTTTAATTTTTTTTCTATAGCCGATTTAGTTTCATATGTACGTGAAGTGTGCAACAAATTTTAATTTTTTTTCTATAGCCGATTTATATTAAAGGGCATTTTAATATTAATTCTTATAAAACAATAAATTATTTAAGCTTATTGAGAAGGCAATAAATATTAAAAAGAGGGAAGATGTAATCATGGGAAAAAAATATATAAATGTGTATGAATGAAATATRAAAGGGATTATAAGTAAAAATTTAAAGCAAAGAGTGCAAAAGAAAGGGAAGCAAAATTAATAAATATTTTGTTGACAATAGGGTTTGAACCCATGACCCTACATACTAGAAACAAGCTATCTAACCACTTGAGCTAACTCCACTTTGTGATATATAAATACTCTCTTTTGGATTTATTATACATATTCAGAATATTTTTTTTAGAAGACAGATTTTTTTTTTTTCGTTTTTTTTTTAAAGTGGGGGGACAAGTGTCCCCTTGTCCCCCCTGCTGCGTCCGCCAGTGTGCGCATGTATGAAGTTGCCAGGATGCACCATGCATCCTACAAAAACAGGCATTTCTACTGCTCAGAGCCAGTGAGGCAATGACGATGTGATGTATCATGTATAAGAATATTCAAAATACATTCCTTTACTGGACTTTTGTTGTTCGATATAGCTCAATTGCTGGTTCACGTTTTTCATTAACACACGGCTTTTTTATTGCAGGAACTGGAGAATTGCCTGATGCCATGGAAACAATTTATCAGTCAGCTCTTGCCCTAGGAAGACATGGTGCGGTAAGTCCCATTTTTCTCCTCAACTTATTAACCACAAAAAATTTATCAGTCAGCTCTTGCCCTAGGAAGACATGGTGCGGTAAGTCCCATTTTTCCCCTCAACTTATTAACCACAAAATCTTTGAAAACAAAAAAAAAAAGTATCATCTACACTGCATATTTTTACCATCTCAAAGTTGCCTATACTCCCTATAGTCCAGCAATTTTAATGTAATTAATGGTTGGCAGGTTGATGAGCTCATGGGAGATATGGATAGYGCGGCATTGTCATACTCCAAAGCCGTGCGGTTGTTAATCTTTCTTCTTGTAGAAGCACCATCATTAATACTGAATCCTCCTTTCTCTCTTACTAACTCAGACAGGTTTAGGCTTCGCAATTACATTAACATCTTAAACGATAGGCAAGGTATATCTAGGTCTCAGAGAATGGCCCTTCTCAAGCCTGAGGGTTAGCAATGACTACGTTGCTGAAAGGGTTTGTGTTTGACATGACTTCAATTGTTTGTTGTRTTCTTGTGATTCTTGTTGTATATAATTTCGTTCGATGTACAGTTACATTCTTTTAATTGAGTTGCAGGGTGTTGACCGAAGAATAAACATTTATCTTTGATTTACTGAAAACTAGTCTTATATTCGTGCGATGCACGGTTTAATTGTTTCGTATTATATCTTTTTAAAAGCTTCTTAATAATTATGAATTTGTTATGTAATATTAAGATATAATATTATATGAATGTCCATTATATCTTTTAGTAATATTTGGAACATTCTGTATTGTATTAGGGTTAATTGTTCTCCAAGAAGTCCTATTATTCATCAAATTAGCTACATTGTCGGTTGTATTAATAATCATGATACATTGTCGGTTCTCCATGAGGAATTTGTCGGTTGTATTAGCTACATTGTCGGTTGTATTAATAATCATGATACATTGTCGGTTCTCCAAGAGGAATTTGTCGGTTGTATTAGCTACATTGTCGGTTGTATTAATAATCATGAGGAGAAACTCACAAGAAGTCCTATTAATATATATTGTATTCCCCAATCCCTATCATCTAAWTACATACACTATTATTCTCTCTATATTTTGTCTCTTTCCAACTGAGCAGATTAATAAAACAATGATTTGAGGAGAAGGCTAATGAGAAATTCACATTAATCATGCAATGTCGACGTAGTTTTGTAAGTATCAATATAATTATGTTCATATTTCCCTTTCATCTGTTATTGGTGTTTTATGAAAAATTGTTCCTTCACATATTTGCATCTCTTAATTAAATTGCTTAACATTTAGAATTCAAAATTACATATAGATATGTTATCGAGTCATGCGGTATACAGCGAATTAGCATTTGATTAAAATATAGTAGCTCTTTGATCACGGTTATCGTCTTTCTCTATGCAAGTAATTTCATGGAATAAAGTTATATTGCATTAAATAGATTTGATTACTTTGATATTTTATGTTCAATACTAGTGATAAATAAAGATTTAAATCTTGAGAAACTTCTAAAATCATGATGTGTTCGTCTATATATAATTTTTACCAATTCTTTGCTCTAATTTGTAGGCAAATTGTTAAACCTATATAAGTATGATTGTATGAATAAATTCTAATATTTTTTTGTAGAATTTTACTTTCAATTCACATTATTATTATTTTTCTAGTATTTCTTTTTTTAAAAAAGGTTTATGATTCAAATTTTTTAATCAAAATTATGTGTTGTAGTCAATGTGAATCAATAGAATTTTCAATCATAGCYACCCATGATTTTTATGAGATGCCCCATATCCATATATATGAACAAGATGTTATTCATCACCTATTGAAGTGGTCGATTGTTGTCTCATTTTGCGGGAGATCGGTGGTGGAACTTAGGTCTTCACGAGTCACAATCCTGGAGGTAGTGACTGGGTTTGGTCTCTTCTTGGTTTCGGTACGGTTCGTAGATTTAGATACTACTCGATTCGTGACTTTTGTCCAGAGGGAGTAGTTTTACTATTACATGCAATTACAAAATCCAATGGAAGAGATACATTATATTATTATATATACTATATTCATAGGGATAATAAAGAAAATTTACGTTGAGACCACATTATTCTAAATTGGATAATGGTGCATGTATATTGCGAATTCTTTAAAAAAACAATACGAGTATAAAAAGAGATCGAAGATATATAACATATTTCAAACTTAATTGCATTATATTTTTATTTTGACTCAGTCATTTGTCTTGATTCTCTAATACAAAATACATCATTTTATAACTTGGGTCATGTRRATTGAGAAATTTAAAATGAGCRCAACATTCAATTATATTAATAACAACAACCAGCATAGAATATTTTTTTTACAAGTATTAAGTTTGAAACTTCCTTCAAAATACTACAGTATAATTTTTTCATATTTTATGAAGTTTCACAACTTGCTTGAGTATTTGTACAAACATATAATTTCATTATATCGGTCCTTATCCATTATTACATGTATAAAAATGATGAAATTAATTAATAAGTAAAATAAATATATATTTACAAAAGTAAGATTAAAATGTATGACCCGGGACACGTCCGGGCCTGAATACTAGTTGTGTTACAATATCATGTTAATGCAATTTTATTGTACAAACACTACTAGAATTTCGCCTAAGGCCGACCGAAATTATCGATCGAAAAAAATCGGTTAGTAACATCGATCGACATCGACCGCATTCGGTCGGTGTAATTTACCGACTGAAATATCGRTCGGTATTACCGATCGAATTTAAATTCGGTCGGTGTAATTTACCGATCGAAATATCGGTCGGTATTACCGATCGAATTTAAATTCGGTCGGTGTACCGACCGATGTTTCGGTCGGTAAATCCTTGATTTTTATTCCATCCATCAACATGTAAATTAAAAAACAAAAAAAATTCAAACGCAATTTACCGACCGATTTTTAATTCAGTCGATAAATGTTTTTTTTTTAAAAAAAAAATAGATTTTTTTTCCTTTCTTTTCCTCTTTCTTCGCACTACTCTCTTTCTTTTCCTCACAACTCACAACCCTTATGGCCTTATCCTACACCCTTTCTCTCCTCACCCTTATCTCTTCACCCTCTCTTTCCTCACCCTTATTCAGATCTCACTCTCTCTCTTCACCCTTACTCCATCTCTCTCATCTCGCCATCACTGCTCCACGCCGCAGCCGCACCATGCCTCCACGACCGTCCACCACCCCTCCACCGTCGTCCGATCTTCACGAAGGTATTTTTTTATTTATTTTTAGATTTTTTTCTCTTGATTCTTGTAGATCTCTTTTTTTTCGATTTCATTTTTCTTTGATTTTTCATTTTTCACTTAGATCTAGCAATTTTCCTTTTTTCTGTTTTATGATTACGTTTGTGTTCTTGTGTTTTTGCTTGATTTTCGTTTGAATTTGCTCGATTTTAATTCGATTTCTGTTCGGGTTGTGTGTTGATTTGTGCTCTTTTTGGGCCGATTTTCGATTTCTGCATTTTTTTTTGTTTTCAACAAGTTTTCGGATCTATAAGTCGATTTCTCTATGTGTTTCAGGACGATTGTTGCTCGAATTTCACTTCAATTGTTTTGTTTGGATTATACTTCGTATTATTATTGTCATTTGCAAATTGTCAATTTATTATGTATGTGATTTATTTTGTATTAAATTCTTACTCTATTTTTGTTTTCTGTTTTTTTCTTCAGGATAATAGAAGATTTGCGCTTAATCTACCAGAATGTCTGGGTATGCGATTTTAGTTCTTTTTCTAAATTATGATTTATTATTTCCAATTGTTATAGGGATGCAATTATTTTGTTTTCTTGTTGACTGTGAATTGGTTTTAGTGGATGCCAAATTATTTATGACTATTGTGAATGTCAAATTTATTTACTTGGTATGATTTTTGTGTGTTGTATATAATTGTTAATGATAATTATGTTGGATTTTATTTTATTAGTAGTTGTTCGATATTTTTTTTTCTTTTCTTTATTATTTTATTTTTAGTTATCAGAGAAAATTGGACCTGTTCATTTTATAATGTTAGGAATTTTATGTTAATGTCATTAGGGGACCAGTAGTTTCTTTGATGCCTCCTTTATAATTTATTGTTTAAAAGTTTTTTTTCGTTCAAGTCATAAATAATTCATTTTATGCAAGCATTAAAGAATTTTGCTCCTTAACATTTTCCCCGTTACTACTACTCGTTGTTTTAAAAAGTAAGAAGTTTCTCTATTCTTTTTTTTTGGTAAAATAATAATTTTTATTTTACAATGCACCATCAATAATTTGTTGTTAAAGAATAGACTCTAAGTGTGAATTATAAAAAGCAAAAGTGAATTAGGCTTGTTCTTTTGGACCTATTTTCAGTATTTTTCAGATAAATTTTGCTCTACTGTATTAATTTCAATTATTTTCATAAAATTTGAGTTTAGTTTAGGTCAACTCTTTGTTGTTCAGTTTACACTGTATTTCAGTTCAATTCACTTCAGTTAAAATAAATCCAAAAAAAAGGCCTACTCACATGACCACGATTAGCAAGTTAGTAAGCAAGCCATAAGTTCAGAGAAGGAATACTATATTTGGGAAAGATGTAGCACTTGATGCAATGGCCTGAGTATGATTCTTAATTTCTTCCTTAATTTCAGCATGGTCAGAAAAGTTATCCACTGCGTCCAGAGTTAGCTGAGAGTACGTATTGGCTTTTCAAAGCTACCAGAGATTTGTTTGCCTCCTAGTTTGTTTGTTGGCCTTTTTTTCATAGCAAGATGGCTTTACTAATCTCTTTTGTGTGTTCTCCAATTCTCTACAAGTTTGCAATCTTGTAGTGTCTTTGTAATAGTCTGCTTCTGTTGTTTTAATTGCTACTGCTTCATAGCTGGGCATACTTTTTTGTAAATGAATTTCTTAACTACAACAGTTCTCCAAATACTGGCTGGATTTCCTGGTTTCTTTAGTATCAACTTTACCTGCTGGTTTCCCTTTAATTCTCATCCTTTCCCCTGTTTGTACATATAGCATTGGAATGCTTGATAAAGTTTGTTTCTTGCAAATGGCAACTACAAAACTCTTAATATCCATTGCATCTTCTTGACTGCTTGACAACCTATGTTTCATCAGTAATGTTGTTCGTGGCACTCATTTGGAGGTGGATGTTGTTTAACGATCAAAACCTTTTAGTTTCATTGTGGGAGTTTTGAACTTGTCTTTTTTTCTTTGTTTGGCCATAATCAGTGAGGTTATTTCTTTTCAGAGAAGAAAACATCTGAGGTTGCTTTGGAGGTATTTAATAATAGGGTTTATGCTCTTAGCGGCGAGGCTGGTACTTATTGAATATTTCTATAACATGGCTCATTATGGAATAGGTGTGATGTGGATTTAAAAGGAAGAATTCCAAGAAAATCCAAGAAACGAGCAAAAACGTGTATGATAGTGTTTAAACAATAAAAATAACTTCAAATCTTGGAAAAGACTCGAAGGATCTTAACTCACCAAGTGGAACCAGCCCCTAAAAGAGACAACCGACCTAGTAGCTAATCAAGTGAATTTCCGGAACCAAACCACAAAACTCACAAGGTTTTCTCTGAATTAACAAAGAAGAATTTTTAACACAAATAATCTCTGAATTTTATTGAAGAATTCGAACCTATTTATAATACAAATTAATATCTAAAACTAATTAAGATATTTATGGAAAGATAGGAATCTTATCCAAAAATATCCTAACTAACATTATCCTAAAATATCTTATCCTAACTGACTGAAATAACTAATCTAACAAATCTGGAAATCTGGAAATATCCCACACGTTTTCCAGCTAACCCCAACTACCTAGATATTTATTCTAATCAAATCAGAATAATATCACAATTACCAAATATCCTAACTAACTAATAAATATCCTAACAACTAAATCTAATCTATAATAATTCGGATTAAATAAATAAAATAAAATAAAATACAACATAATTAATCCTTCCAACCAGATCTTTCCAGATATCTTCACTTGATCGAAAATTCCAGATTTTCCTAGCGTATTCCAATCTTTCCATCTTTCTTTCCAACAAGTTAGGAGCTTGAAATTATAATTATGAATGATATAATCGACCTTGGATAATCTTTTGAACGTCCTATTGCATCCTCATCATTCTCTCCTTCTTCGAAAAAATTTGTCCTCAAATTTTGAAGGGTGTGGGAAGGAGAATCATTGATTCTTGAATCTTGATTATATCCACCTGTTTCTTTGTCAATTTTCATGATCATGTCTTTTGAATGAACCAGGAAGATACCTTTTTCACCAAGAACCACTGTAGAAGGTTGTGTCGTGCAAGAAGTTTGTTGCACCTCGAATTTTGAGCCACTCAAAACTAGTTGTTGCGCCTTAATATCAGTTGAATCGTCAACCCAATTGTGGACTTGTTCTGGCTTACGTTCTTGATTGGATTTCAGTTCGTGTTGTATTGCAGAGATCGCTTCACTCACGCGAGCCATAGCCTTGGCAAGCTCATCCAAACGTCGATCCATGAGAAAAAAATTCTGGTGAAATTGGCACAAAAACGTGTAGGATTCCCTGAAGAATCGTTGGCTCTGATACCAAATTGAAGTGGATTTAAAAGGAAGAATTCCAAGGAAATCCAAGAAACGAGCAAAAACGTGTATGATAGTGTTTAAACAATAAAAATAACTTCAAATCTTGGAAAAGACTCGAAGGATCTTAACTCACCAAGTGGAACCAGCCCCTAAAAGAGACAACCGACCTAGTAGCTAATCAAGTGAATTTCCGGAACCAAACCACAAAACTCACAAGGTTTTCTCTGAATTAACAAAGAAGAATTTTTAACACAAATAATCTCTGAATTTTTATTGAAGAATTTGAACCTATTTATAATACAAATTAATATCTAAAACTAATTAAGATATTTATGGAAAGATAGGAATCTTATCCAAAAATATCCTAACTAACATTATCCTTAAAATATCTTATCCTAACTGACTGAAATAACTAATCTAACAAATCTGGAAATCTGGAAATATCCCACACGTTTTCCAGCTAACCCTAACTACCTAGATATTTATTCTAATCAAATCAGAATAATATCACAATTACCAAATATCCTAACTAACTAATAAATATCCTAACAACTAAATCTAATCTATAATAATTCGGATTAAATAAATAAAATAAAATAAAATACAACATAATTAATCCTTCCAACCAGATCTTTCCAGATATCTTCACTTGATCGAAAATTCCAGATTTTCCTAGGTATTCCAATCTTTCCATCTTTCTTTCCAACAAGTTAGGAGCTTGAAATTATAATTATGAATGATATAATCGACCCTTGGATAGTCTTTTGAACGTCCTATTGCATCCTCATCAAGGTGTTATGGAATCATGCGTTTATTTTGGTCTGCAGTGAATGGTTCTTAACTATTTTGCATTATGATGTCCCGTGTGGTTGACGTACTTTCTTCTAGATTATATGGAGTGATACCTTGTGGCCCTTGTCTAGTGGGTTGATAATGACTCTCTAGTCTCCTTGTACTTCCAAAAACATACATTTGCTAATTCTTGTCTGAAGAGTCGTTGAACTTGCTTATCTTAGTGAATTTAAAATCACGTATTTTCTCTGCTTACTTCGTAAGTTTGTTGGATAAGTATGTAATCTCATGATATCTTACAAGTGATGGTTTAGCCTTAGTTTAATGTGAACAGAAATAGATTATTTTTTCCCTGTCTTGGTCAATTTGTACTTTGATTGTTGTGAGTTGTGAACAGAAATATATAATCTTCACCAAATGATCTTTCTGTAACCTTTGATCATTACAAGAGTAACCACCAGTTTTAGGATGAAAAAAAATATTCTGTGTTACTCAGAGACTATAAAAAATAATTCTATGTAACTCAAAGACTAGTAAAATAAATAATTGAAGGAATATAACTATATAAGGCATCTACTTGGAAGACAGCGATGTGAAAGAAACCTTATATAAGGTAAATGAAAGATTCGAGTAATAGAGCTTTCCTTTATATTCTCTACAGGGGCTTTGCCGAGGACTAACTTATGGACAGAAGATTGCGGTATTATATTTCAAACCTCAACATATGACTCAGGAGGTTAGCTCTGTAAATAAAAGGTCCGCATCTTCCATGTCTAATGTTGTGGTCGTTGCTTCTGATGCAAGTTCTTTCGACCCGGTAAACAATGGATCTCTTGAAGAATCGAGTAAAGCTGAGATGGTAGATCAGTCTTCTGAACAATAACAGTTGGCAGATGGTAGTGCTAAGAACATAGTTCGGTGAAGGAATCATCTGTAACGCATCGATTAGTATTGCAGAATGTTCAATTGTAAATACCTGCCTGAAATTTTGGTATACCGAATCGATTATATAGCCTGACTTGAATCAGTATTGGTGCAAATTGTTCAGAGTACTATAAGTTGTATTTGTATTTCATTTTATGCAATACAAATTAATGTTTATTTATTTTTTATTGTTGAAATGGAAACCAGCTTGCATAGCTGGTTTTTGCCCTTTTTTTATTTTTAGAAGTGCAAATTACCGACCGAATTTCGGTCGGTAAAAATATATTATATTAAAAAATACAGATTACCGACCGAATTTCGATCGGTAAAAATATATTATATTAAAAAATACAGATTACCAACCGAATATTCGGTCGGTAATCTGTTTTTCCCTCCCATTTTTTGTGCGAAAGGGCATTTACCGACCGATTAATCGGTCGATAATCGGTCGGTAAATGCCCTTGCCCTTTTCCCTCCATTTTTTAGTCGGATGTTATTGGTCGGGAATCGGTCGGTAAACCCTTACCGACCGAAATTCGGTCGGTAATCTTTGGATTACCGACGATTGTGATTCGGACACCGCTTACCGACCGAAAATCGATCGGTAAGTGTGGTCGGCCGAAGCCAATTTTCTTTTTGTGATTGTTGATGTGAGATGTTGGACTGTAGCTTAACGGAACTTTACTTAGCTGAGTCGTGAGATGCTAGTGATGATGCGATTAGCTTCGCTTTGGGGTTAGCCCCCCTGGCAATGTACCTGCAAAAATTGCAATTAAAGGTGGATCCTAGCTTTGCATTAGTTTGTTTTAGGATTCGCTTAGACTCCTTAATTTTGAGTTGACTTGCTTGACTTTGCATTAGTGCTTTTGTGAGCTGACTGACTCTATGCATGCAACTTATATGATGCATTGACTTGACTCTTTTGCAACTTTTGTGTTTTGACTAGGGACTCACAAACTAAACTTAGACCTAGTATGCAAGGACTATAATGCAATAATTTTGTGTAATGCAATAACTTTTTATTAACCACTTGGTCAAGGAAGCAAATACATGTTAATGTAGTTTTTGAATTACATGCAAGATAATGCCTTCTTGACTTAAGTTTTGGGCTCAAATAACCTATTAAGACTAACTATGTAGCTAGTAGTAATAGGGTCGAATCCACAAGGAAGCAACAATTAAATATTAATTAATTAAAAAGCATCTAGATCAATAATAAAAGGGCCTTTGTTTGAGTTATTTTAAGCTACTACTAATGAAAGCGATGAATTAATTCAAATTAACTACCAATTAACTAAAGTCTAGGGCTATGGTTCTCTATAACAACAAATCAGCAATAACTTGGTATCAATAATTCATAATAAGGCACAATCGAACAGGGTCAAAGTTCTCTCGAAGGCTCCTTCTTAGAATGTCGTTTCCAGTCAGAAAACACTACTCTTTTACCCGATATGGATAAGTTTGGAAATTTCCCGAAAATCCCCAAAACCGACCGGTTTGGGTTCGAGCCGGTCGGTTACGAGGCCTTTTGAACCGGCCGGTTAATACGCCTTCCATCGTTTTATCACCTTCGCGCATCCGATCGGTTCATTTGAACCGACCCACTAAATTGGTCGGTTGCGCCCCATCCGACCGGTTAGTACGCTCTTCGTTTGCTTCTCTTCGTTTCTTTGTACCTAAACAACCAATCAGAAGAATCCAAAGCCCGTAATAGCTTGTCGAATTCCCCTACATACATATTATGAAGAACTACATACGGCATGGGTACAAGCACCTTAATCAGCTCAAAAGGAAAGTTAGATTTACAAAACAAAAAATCAAAAGAAGAATTAAAAGAAAAAGAAAATTTAGAAGAAAGAGAAGAGAATTGAAACTCCTTGGCATGCAACTCGATCTTGCTGACTTGGTGACTGAATTTTATCACTCAAAATAATAAAATTAAAGTACTAAAATAATTACAACTCGATTGTAATCCCCCGTAAATTTTCGGATATTTATAATTACATTTTCGTATAAATATAAAACAATTATTTTATAAAACAATGTGATTTATCTAAATCCTACTTAAATTCTATTATTTTCGCTTAAGATATATTTCATAAAATCTATTTTTACTTGATATCTAAGTTCTACTTAAATCATATTTTATTTTATCCAGAAAAAAAAATATGAATGATATTCAAATTATCTAAGACCTAATTTATTATAGGAAAAATGGAAACTAATAATCCCACCTTTTGGTGGTCTGCTCTCAATAATCCGACCTCGAAGTAATTATAGAATAATCCCCCCTTTTAGGGTGGTCTTCCTAAAATAATCTGCACTCTCATTTTCTTACATAGAACAAGCCAAAAATGGATCAACAAAAGCAGTAAAAATGAGAGTTCAGATTACTTTGGGAAGACAACCTTTAAAGTTGAGATTATTCTGGAATTACTTTGAGGTCGGATTATTGAGAGCATACCACCAAAAGGTGGGATTATTAGTTTCCATTTCCCCTTTATTATAAAGGGGTTTTTATTCTCTCTTTCCTTCCACATACACGCCTCATTCAGTTTTCAAAAAAAAAAAGGGAAAAGAACCACGAGAGAGAGAGAGGAAGAAGACGTCGTTGCTGCTGCTGCGCCACTGCTGTTGCGCCCCACTGCCGCTACTGCTGTTGGCCGTCGTGGTTTCTCCGTCGTCGCCACTCTTGGCCGCTGCCCTGCTGGACCGCCACCAGTCAGCCGGTCCTCCCTCTTCCCTTTCTCTTCTTATTTTCCTTCCCTTCCCGTGTTTAATTCATGTTTTAAATTGCTTTTAATTTCTAAGTTTACAATCAAATTATATACCATTGTTTTGAGTTAATCATCTATGAATTGCTAGTATTTTGGGTTGTATTGATAATTTCAATTTAATTAAAAAAATTCAGATTTGTTGATTATGAAATTAGGGCTTTTAAATTGGGGATTTTCATATTTTAAGGGTTAAGGATTAATTAATACTAGTTTTGTGTTGTATAAAATTGTTTAACATTAAAAGTTGAATTTTTATAGCTTTAAGTGAAATTTCAGATTTAATTACTAATGAATTTTGAGGTTTTAATGATCCTAAATCATGTTTTTGTGTGAAATAAACTTGTTTATGGATTATTATACATGTATACAAGCTTAAACCTTGTTTTTATGCAAGTTTTAATAAATTTCAGATTGTTAATAAATATTTTTGAAGCTATTAGTATTGAGAATAATGGTTTTTCACTTCAAAATCAATAACTTAATATATAGTACTACTAGTATAAGCATGTTTTGAATTGTTGAAAGGTTTTTGGACGAAAAAGAAAATTTTCAGATTTATTAAATGAATTAACAAGGCTGAGTTCCTTGTTTAAAAGATATATTTTCATGATTTTAAAACTAGAACTATAGTATAATATTCTTACTATTAAATGAGGGTTTTGTGAGGTATAAAAACATTGTTCGAATGGTTTTCGAGGCTTGTTAAGCTTCTCAGTATTGCTGTAAATTACGTGCAAGGTGTATTGATTCAAGTTTTGTAAAATGATTAGGAGGAGACTTCGTAGAGGTCGATTTCTGAGTATTGGATTGACTTTTATTCAATTGGCTTAAGGTACGTACTACTTGCGAAATCCTTGATGTATATGTATATATATCCCTGATGTATATGCTTCCTTGGAATTGTTTGGAGTCACGAATAAGTCATCTATTTGTGTATTGGATCTATAATTGGTGAAACCGTGGAATATTGAGAAATTTGGTTTGTTCATGAGGTTTGATATGAAGGTTGATATTAGTCTATTGCCTATAATAAGTTGGTTTGGTCTGTTGGTGGTTTAAGTGGAGTCAAGTAAAACTTGCTTCATGAGGTTGTCTGTAATATAAGGATGAATTAAGTGGGGTCAAGTGTAACTTACCCCATGAGGTTATTTTATTACTCGTTCATGATATGATGTGTGAATCGAGTAAAGGGAAGTATTCAAGTCTTATTGACGAGGTTAGTTGGCTTGTCCAACAGGTTTATTAATTAAAGGAACAGTTAATATTAAAAAGAGTTTCGATGTGAAATGTGGTCGTGTTTGTGAGTCATGTGAACGTGTCTATAATTAACTGTTAAATAAATTACGAATGAGCAATAAAAACTCTGGATTTGTGCACGTCTAGAGTATTGACAATCAGGGGTTGGGGTTGCGATTTATTCGCTTCCTTCCTAGGGTCGTCTGATCAACGCGTCTCTTTATATTTATTTTAAAAACGGATTTTATCCAAAATGGGGTTAGTTTGAGATCTCATCTAACTATGGTGACGGAGTCGCGCCCATTCGCCATCTGGTTTATTGAACTTTTTGATGCCTTTCGACGGGGAGGCATGGGGGATGAACTATGTCACCTTGTGTGTCTGGTTCAAATTGTGGCACCTTGTGTGTCTGGGATTGGACAACCTTCTCTGTTGCTCATATCATAGCAAATGTAATAAGATATATTGAGTCATTTGTTGGAGTCGAGTAAGCTAATCTGCAGGTACACTCTGGTCAACAAGAGTAGTTGATGATTTTGGGATTGTATTGTATTAGAGCAGCTGTATGTAATATTTAGTTAATGGTTCTGGTTTGAGTTTGGGATCAGCTGTATATATGTATAATGTTGTTAAGTGGTTATAAACACCACAGTTGGGTTTTCTTTTGTTTTTAAGCAGGTGTCGTAACTCGGTATGTCCAGTTTTTAGGGGAGATGCTGTCCGTTTGCTTTCTGATTTCGTAATTTGTATGTACTCAGCTTTGCTGATTGTGTGCTTTGTGTTGTTTGTTGTTGTCCACGCTTTCTTTCTTTTGGTGGACCTGTGATGATCCTTATTTCATTTGGAAATTATGGGGAGCAGATTTCTCACAGGTTTAGCAATAAAGTAACTAAGACTTGGATGGATGGTCTGAGTGGAGAGCCGACGTACCTTGATAGTTTTTATACGTATCGTAGACTCTTCAGAACGTTTTGATATTTCGGATTTGCTATGTTTTAAAAGAAAAAGGGATTTTGCCTTGGTTTGCAAATAAGGGTCGTAATGGTTCCAACTTGTTAAACAAGTTTTACGTATTGGGATTTTAATACCTTGGTTTGAAATGTTTGCGCTAACTTGATTTCCGCTGCAATTTGTGATTTTAGCCTAAACGTTTTAACACGTGGCGGTGACATGCCAATGATTCTCCGTATTTTAGTTTATTTATTTCACAGGTAAAGGTGGAGAATTATTGGGGTGTTACATCGATTCACAAGAAACACGAAGTTGTAATTGACTTAAACCAAATCTGGACTAGAATTTGGACTACTTGGACTAAACTGGAATTTTGTAAATACAATCTGAAATTGGGTAACAAAATTCGACCCACTTAAAAGAAAGGAGAAATAAAATAAACTTAATTTAACATGATCCAAACTTGATTAAAACAAACTAAGACTTAAGAATCAAGTTGGACTTTATTTTCTGGACTGATCTGAAATTGCAAGGCAAGGAAATCACGTTGCAAAAAAATTGCAACAGACTCCCCTTCTTTGAAAAGCTTGTCCTCAAGCTTTGATGGTCGAACCAAAAGCGAAACAAGCCATTGAAGTGCAAGTAAGAGCTTGCGACCATGATAATGCACCCTTCAATTGGAGCACGCACATGAAATGTTTAGCATCAAAATTCGCACTCCTTTTCCTTTAAACTTCACCTTGGGACAGAATGGAGATGATTTAATTTTTTGCTCACTTAAAATCAACTCCATGATGGCCCATACCAATCTCCTTAATTCTATTATGATTTTCTTTGAAGAATGTGTGAGAAAAGGAGAAAGATGAATTCTTATGATAGGACAGAAATTTGTGGGACTCTTTTGGAACCAAACAGAATGTAGATTTGAGAAAGAAGGAGAAAAGGATATCATCATCAAAATTCCAAATCAAGTGGTTTTTGAGAGAAAAAATCACTTGGAGGATTTTCTTGCAAATGGAAATTTAGACTAGGCATAGAATTTTACCCTTGTCCTTCATGAGATTAAAGAAATCCTCAATTCTCGAATGGAACTTAAATGAGGATGGAAGGGAACTTCTTAATAGATAATCATGGTATGAAGCATGAAACAAGTCGTGAGTAGTGGAAAATTTTCCCCACCATTTTTCTTTCCATTTCTCCTTTTGTGTCTCAATACTTATTTCTGAAATCTCCTCCTTTAACACATCTTTTGGACAAACAGCAAAATGCATAGGAATTTCAAAAGAGAAAAGATGCTTGAATTGATGAGGGAAATCGTGGTCATTAATGGATTAATTTGAGGGAAGAAGTAGGTTTGGACAATTTTGTGGGGGTAATGAGAGTGAAACATTTGGAGAGGTTGTAAGGAAGGGTGCAGTTTCTTTTTGTGAGTTTGAAAGAGACAAAATGTTCAATTGACTTTGAGAAGTATCAAAAGAAAATTTATCACCTTCACTCACGTCCATATCCTCCAAAAGGTCACCATCATCAGGCCCTAAAACATGCTCAACCACCTCATCTTGATTCTCCTTAGTTCTTCCTTTCTTCCATTGTGCAAAGGAGAATACTTCTTAGTTTAGGCATTTGGACGAAAAGTGCCCATACCCTTGACACTTGAAACATTTGTTTTTCTCCTCAATTGCATCTGTGATGGCTTGTAACTTTTCCTCCATTTTGACATA
The DNA here is from genome assembly GCA_008642245.1 of Bassia scoparia. Classification (NCBI taxonomy): domain Eukaryota; kingdom Viridiplantae; phylum Streptophyta; class Magnoliopsida; order Caryophyllales; family Amaranthaceae; genus Bassia; species Bassia scoparia. The sequence goes on from SNQN01001895.1 coordinate 74,720, forward strand.
TCGTCGCACCTACTTAGCAAATTGGGATCTTGAGATAGGCATGGCTATTTTTGGTGTTTTTAGTTTTCTGATTTTTTTTTTTTTTGTTTTGTGTTTTTGAAGGGTGGATTAGTAGACCTGCATGGGCCACCAAATGTTGCAAATTCGTAGTGGCACTAGGAAGATGCAAACTGATTTTATTTGGAATGAAAAACAAGATAGAAAATAATAGCCTAGAACCAAGAACCTTTTAGGAATCCACCACAATGATTTGTTGGGTCTCCCAAGATCACAAAAACAACTAGCTAGATTACCCTAGTTGAATTAAGCAACGGAATTAAGACACGTCCAAAGGACCTTATGCTCAAAGCACAAATAATCACCAAGCTGTTTTTCTCATTGATAAGTGAAGTCTTTATATAGCCGAATTTACAAGCCTAACTCTAATTAATTTAATTACAAGGATAATTCAAAAAAATAAGAAATATTCCAAAAGTCATAAATCTAGAATTATCCCTTCGTGTGCACTTGAACTTGGACTGAATTTTGAAAAGCTTAAAGCAACTTATTAAGGAATGCAAATCATGAGATTCCTTAATAAAATCAGAATAAAATGCCTTTTGAAGAACCCTTGTAAAACCGTCCAAAGATGCATTGAAACCGAATTAGGGTTTCCATAAATGCGCCCATTGAAGCTTCTTTAATTCTGAACTGAATGATTGATTGCAACTTGCTCTTGAACTTTCTTGGACGAATCTGGACAGAAATGAAGAGTTTAAAAATCAGAATTATCCAAGGGAAATATCCCCAATAATTCGGATTTAATTAGTAAGAATAAACCCTTCAAATTTCCCTTGCAATCACATGAACCAGTTGGGCTGAAATGAAGTGTCTTCAATTAATACCTCAATTAATCAATCTTCAATTCTGAAAATTGGCACGACTTGAAAGATACTTTACTTGGCTTTCCTCCTTGCATTAAGACTTGAATTAAGCATATATTTCAAAGCCAAAAGTCGAACCAAAATAGCCCCCTTGCATGCTCGTGCATAATCAGTTCAAAACCCTTGTTTTAAGCTTGAAATCCTTTGAGTTGCATTCTGAAATTGTCTCTTGAAACTCCTTGGCATTCAACTCGATCTTGCTGACTTGGTGACTGAATTTTATGACTCAAAATAATAAAATTAAAGTACTAAAATAATTACAACTCGATTCACAAGAAACACAAAGTTGTAATTGACTCAAACCAAATCTGGACTAGAATTTGGACTACTTGGACTAAACTGGAATTTTGTAAACACAATCTGAAATTATGTAACAAAATTCGACCCACTTAAAAGAAAGGAAAAATAAAATAAACTCAATTTAACATAAAATAAACTCAATTTGACATGATCCAAACTTGATCAAAACAAACTAAGACTCAAGAATCAACTTGGACTTTATTTTCTTGACTGAAATTGCAAGGCAAGGAAATCATGTTGCAAAAATTGCAACAGTTCCTGATTGCGAGGGCACGCTATTAGTTTTCCAAACGAACTATGTGAATTCTGAAGGGCCGTTGAGATGGGTTAGTGCATATCGGGGTAGATCCCGTTAGAGAGTGCTTACTTTCATGAGTAGCGCTTGCTTAAGAATTTCCATCTTCTTCCTCTCAAGGATCCTCTTGGCATCCTTGCTCTCCGCTTGTTCCTTCCTTCTCTGGATTATTGCTTTGACATCCATAGAAGAAGCTTCACGGTCAGATTTTTTCCTTTCAATGAGTGTGCGGACATCCTCAGTCTCATTGTTTTATGTAGACACTTCGTCATTGTTATCATTGTCAAAATGATATGGACCTTTGGTTGATTGAATTTGTGGGGCAATAGAAAGAGGTTTAGGAGTATTACGATACCTCCTAACCTGACTCCTCTCTTGTACGATGGGAATAATTTGAGTCTCAACGTGATTTCCTTTATCTCTTGGAGTGGGATTTTTGGTTTTGATAGTCTTGAGTTTAGGTGCCACGGGGAAGTTGTATTCTACGACATGAGTCTTAGCAGGAGCATTACTACTGATTGCCTTGGACTAGTCTGTAAGCAAGGCTTTCAAGCGTTCGTTCTCCTCCTTTAAGGCTTGGAGCTGAGGCTTCATGTCTTGTTGTTCAGCAAATCGATCCATGATCTCAAACACCCAGGCTCCTATTTTTGCTTTTTAAACATCACGGGTGACATATAGACCATCCACAAGTCTTGGAGGGAAAGCTCAGTTCCCACATAGGTACCCAAGTCCTCCACAGCTTGGAAGACAGAGTGGTCCGGGTGGTTCTCCCATTGGGATTGCTTTCCTTCTTTGAGGATGGTGGAGCATTCCTTCCTTGTTTGGTGTGATCATCCCTTGAAGCCATTTTTCGATTGCCTCCCCACAGACAGCGCCAAATGTTGTAGCAAGTCGCTTGACAAACTATAATATTTTCACTAAGCTGTAGGGTTGAGAGATGGGTGGAGGCTTTCCTTCAACGCTACTTCGGGAGAGCTGACCTTGGCGGAGACTTGAGATCGCTTGGCACTTAAATTCCTTCTAAGGCTCCTTAGCACCTACAAGAAGGAGAATAATCCTTTTAAGATTATTTCCCCTCCGATGCCTGAGTAAGTAAAGGTGGGAGGAAAGTAATAAATGCAATTTAATGTAGAGAGAGGTTAGAGAGAGAAACTCTACACTTGCTTAAATGTGAGTAAATGCTCTAAAGTGTATGAATGAATGTCCCAAAAATGGTGTCACTCATGGGTAATTATAGGCATTTGTCTTACTACATGAGAGTCTAGATGAGTGACACTTGTCACCATCTCCAGCGTTGGTTTATCTATTTTGCTTGCTTAAGCAGACTTGTTTTTGGTAATCTGATCTATTTTTGTTGGACTTTTACGGTCAATAAGTCGCTTGATTTTTGACACATGGCAAGTTGGTACATTGACACGTGTTCGTGGGGACCCTTTTCCACTTTAGCCTAGTCGTACCAATCAATGGGTGACGCATGACAAGTAGTTTTACTTTGCCACATCAAGATCATTATGAGAAGATGGAGCTACAAGTTGGGATTATTATGAGATTAAATTGAATATAGATTATTAAAGACCAAAAGTACAGAATATAATAATCAATTTTTACATAAATAAACTAGTTTTTTTACCTGTGCCTTGCACGGACGATATTTTTAATTAGATTTTATCTTTTGGATAATTTTAGAATTAGTAAATAGAATAAGTTGAAAAATGAAAACACATAAACATGAGAAAAATAAGAAGCAGAAGACAATTGTTTTATCATGAAAATTGTCACATATCTTTTAACACGAATGATTACTATTTTTTTACATGTCATATTTTAGATGTTTTTCAAAAGGTGAATGATATTGTTTTGATGATGATCCTTTTAAAATACTAATTAAGTATCATTGTGCATACGTTGTTTTTCTCCTCTTTTCCTGAAAAAGTTTTTCAATTTGACTTTTTTAATGGAAATTCACGTTAAAAAATGCACGTATATTACAAATTTTATATACATTGATTATTTCTCATCTTCTCATCAAATATTTTATGGTATTGGCAAAAATGATAAAGAAAAACAAATACGGAATATAAAATATTGAAAACTAATTAATGAGATAGAAAAATGAGTACAATATTTAGCAAAGTAACATTGCAAAAGTGAATATTTCATCTACTAATTTTAGTTAAAGTGAACAACTACCACCAAACTCAAGAGCAACATCAGTTCTAGATAAGCACATACAACTTAAAGTTTTGTATATAGAAACTGAAAAGATACCTTAAAAAATCTAATAGAAATTGACTGAGAGGGGACATAATTAATGGGTGTGAAATTTTATTTGAAAGAAATGAAAGGAAGTTATTGTATAACTCAAAAGTTGGCATGAGATTTAAAGGAAAAAAGAATTTAAAAAGGAACTTTTTGCAAGTTGATGTGAGAAAGCAAGAAATAAGAGTTTTGAGGGAGTTAGGAGGGGCCAAGTGTCACATGTATGTTTGGATCAGAGTTTTAATATAAGAGGTACTAGATCTTTATTGCACGCGATGCGTGCGCTAGCAAGTTTATGTAATCTAAGTATGAACCTTAATTAATTACTAATATACATTATGTTAACTTATATAAATGACAATGATAAAATTCTGCCCCTCCTAATAAAGAGTGAAAATATATTTGTTAGTGCAATTAACATTTAGATAGAAAGAAATCATTTTTAATGCATAAACTTCCTTCACAAACTTTTAAAAGAGGCCTGCCACAATGTTTTTTTTTTAATTTGTGGCTTCTTGTGTTTGGGCAGCCCAACATAAGGATTAAAGGAGCCCATTAGTTGCTTTAACGGTGATTGTTAAACCGTTTTTTCATTCGTTGTAGTACGTTACATGTTCTTTTTCAATTTCGTGCATAAGTTGCAAMTTCCCTTTTTCTTCTCTTTCTGTTTTCTACTCCATGTAACTTCCTTCACCATTTTGAATTCTCTCTTTCTTCACTTCCATTTTTTCTTCGTTTTCCTGTATTTCGTACTTAATTTCGTTCTCAATTTCTTCAATTTTATTCATTTGTTAGCTGAATTATCAACGTTATTCTTCGTTTGAGCTTTGTTGTTGGAATGATGAAATTGAAATTTTCGTAATCGTAAGACATGTTCTACAAAGGATACCAATTCATCATCAGTTGGTTAGTTTTCTATAAATTATGTTTTTTTTGTTCATTTGCTTTTTTTTTGTGTCCTTAGTTGTTGATTTAGTGTATGTTGTATGTTTTTTATGTTTCAATGTWGTTTGTTTGTTCTTCATTTGTTGCATTGATTCTTGTTTGTTCGTAATTTCCAGTTATATTGTTCATTTCTTTACTTAGGTTTTGTGAATTTGTGTTTTGTTGTTTTGAGATTAGGTTAAATGTGTGTGTTTTCAATTTTAAATTAGTCATTGTTTATGTTTTTTGTTACGTTTTGTTTATTTGATATTGAGGCTTATGTTTGTAATGTTTATTTTTGTTGAATTTATTGTAATACTTTTTTGGAATTCGTAATACCTTTGTAGTTTATACTTACTTTCAATTCGATTTGTTTTTGCTTATTTTTCTTTGTATGTTTCTAGTGATTTTCTTGTTTAAGAAAGTGTTATAGATGTACAGATATAAAGTGTTATTGTAAGAATAATAACACTTATGTTAAGAATATTAATCACAAAATACACAAAAGTTAAGTGGTAGATTGTTAAAAAGAATCATAAAAAGCAAAAGGTTCAGTGTTCATACAATTTCTACAGAATAGTAAGTGTAATTGTAATACAATAGAATCACCATAATCACTCAGACGACCATATTAGCTTTCTCTAAAGACTTTAAATGAAAGCGTGTATTTGTGAAAAGCGCTTCATTATTTGATTTAAGCGTTTCTAGCGCTTTCATTATATGATTTTAATAGCCGTTTCTAAAAAAAACGCTATCAGTTTCTATTAGCTATGAAGAGTTTAAATAATGCTTTTTATTATCATCAAAATAATCGAAAGTGTTTTATCAAAACGCATTTATTAAAGCGGAGACTTTCGAATAGAAAATTTTAGATTGAAATAAAAAAAAACCGCACAAGACATTCCATTTTCGCTTGATAAAAGCTTTTTTCGTTTTTTCCTTCTTCAAACGTCAGTTATACTCGAACAGTATCGACGAGACACAACCAACTCCTCCTTCTCCTCGCGTCAAATCTCTCTTATGTTTCTCCCCTTTTTTATTCCCTGAATACAAATATCTCGTTTTCATCATCAAAATTCTATAGATGGTTAGGGTCTTTTGATTTTGGAGAACCGAATTCAGTGTATTGTTGGAGTTCTGAATTCGCATTTGATTGAGTTCATCTATTTTTTAGGGCTTCAAATTGATTGACTAGTGGTGCGATTGCTTCTACGGTTAAAATTTTGGAGAGTGGTGCTCGATTGACTGTTGTGCAATGCTTGGGTATTTTCTTACTTTTTTCTTCTTTCCTTTTTTGCCATTCAATATCGCAATTCAGAATTTTGTCTTTCTTTATTTCTTCTATGGTATTTGTCTAATTTCGATTAATGGTAGGTTAATTTGTGGATGATTTATATTAATTTTTTGTACAGTACAATTTCCCTTTTTCATTTTGACCTGATTTTTTTAATATTTGTGGTTTGATTCATTGGTGTAATTTTTTCTGGTTATTTTTATTATTAATTTCTCATGGAATTGAGTAGCATGTAGTTGTTTTCTAATTGTTGTCATTTTTGTTTTTTTCGAATTTCTTGGTGACTGTGTTATTCTTTATTTGATCCATAACTGAGACATGGAGTCAAATGAAGGGTGAGTTGTAGGAGGGGCGTAACCCCGCGTATAGCGAGGCGCTGCGGACTGGTATACCTCGTTGTGTGTGTCGTGGCTTGACGGAACCCGCACGTGAGTCGTTGGGTAGTGTTGTCGAGTAAGTGATCCACCTCCTATAAGGTTATTCACGACGCCCGAACGTTGGTGCCAAAACAATGCGCCACGTCCACCAATAACCAGTCGTGGTTCGGGGGACATGTCTAAGATTGAATCCGTAACCAATCCGCCCCATTAGCGGCTCTACGCGGCTCTCATTGTAATTCCATTAGACATTATTGGATGCCACCACATTAGGCAATTTTGAACCTCTTATTAGCGCACTAACCCTATAACGATTATATGTTGGGTTACTATTATCACAAACAAAGACTTCTTACAATGGACAAGGCGATCCTTCATGTGTTTCAATATTACAGGTGCCTAGAACACGGTCGTTACATGATTATCTGACTTTATGTGATAGCATTAATTTCCGGTCTTTTGTTTAAGCTATATTATACAAGGTGATAGTATTACAAGACGAAACTAAAACAAGTTAGTAAGCAAACGTTTTTATCTTTCACCTTTCTTGCAAATTACAAAAATCTTTAAAGTAAAAAAAAAAGAAGACGTCCTTTAGTGAATTGCTATCAAGACAAAGAAACATGTTAGTATTGACAATAACGATATGACCCCCCCCCCCCCCTAATGATAAATTGGACAGGTGTGATAATAAACAAATGTAAGAAAATAATTTGAAACACGAATAACAAATCTACATATTTACATGAAGGATTCAAAAGTCGTTTCTACATTGGTAAATTAATTAGAACTCGTGATAATTATCAAGTAACCAGAACGAAAGGAGTTGTTGTGATAATCGAATTATAGCTTATCTGTTGTTGGATCGAAATAGAATTGATGCTGAGATCAGAGATTATGGTTAGTATGAGGTGTGTGAGAGGTGAATAGCAGTTTAGGGACTGTAATTAATAGACGTTGTTGTCTCGAATGAGGCAAAGGCATCGTATTTATAGGCACGAGGAGGGAAGATCGAGCGATATAGCAGAGGACTGCGTATATAGCAAGGGACCTGCTATATACGCAGCCCCTGGTATATAGCTACCTAGGACGATATATACGCGGCTCTGCGTAATATACGCTTCTGATACGACCAGCGAGACTCGCATATATACGCGGCCCGCGTATATAGTCTCTAGGAGCGTATATACGCAGGCTCCTACGTTATACGCTCTCGTTATTCTCCGGTTATTGCGATTTCCTCCGATCTTATTTCGTGATTTCTTGATTTTGCGATTACTTGATTCGACGCACTAGACACCTTCGCTCCAGCAAGAGTTTTAGAGTGTTCTAGAATGTTCCACGTATTTCCATGCGTATTTTGTGTATTTTGTATTTTCTCTTCGACGTATAAAACTTATAAAAATATAGAAAATATAGAAAAATCAGAAAAATAATCTAAAAATACTGGGTGACTCAGAAAAGTTGAAGAGTGTATGAAAAGTGGGAAATTAGGAGATACCAAATATAGTTTTTTAAAAAAATCCTAAAAAAGAAAAATTAAAATAAATAAAAGAAATATTTTTTCCCCTTTTTGTCTTGCTCAATAGTTCCGAGTAAATGATCACGTATTTCCAACTTTTGTGATTCAAAGTCATCTTTTATAAGTCGAAACAATCGCGAGACTGCGTATGTTTCATCACTGATACTCTTTTGGGAGCACACTTTTAGGTGTCTATCTGCAGCATAATATGCACTGATTCTATTTTGTGTATTAGCATATAGTTAATACTTGAATGTAGCAACTCCATGAAATCCTTTAAGAGCTTGCTGTACAGTATTACCTCATTCTACTTTTGAAATAGTCCTTTTGCAATTGCTATAGACTGTACAATGTTAACTCTACATATTACATGATCGTGAGTAGGTGAGTTATGCTCTATGCTATTGGAGTCATTTAACTTAGTTTAGTTTAGTTTAAAGAATTTTTAGGTGTTCATTTGTTAGTCACATTGTGAAATAATGTGCTATTGCAGTACATTTAAGGTTGAGTTTGCGGATTAATCCYAGTTGTTAAGACCTCTGTTGTTGGAACATGAATTATAGGCCGAATGTGCGTAGGTGAGGGTTATAAATAGCTGGTTCTTTTTAAGTTAGTCGTGGTAGATGAGACTATGAAACCATTGTACATGGTTAGTTTGTATGTTACTAAATACTGATGTATCAGTTGTTTCATGACAGGAAACAAAAATGGGCTTCTTGCTCYGCATTCAACTACTGACCAAGGTGAGTCCAAATAAAGGGAATGATTTCYCATTGTTGGGACTTGGGATAAGGGATTGTGGCAGGTTTGGGGAGAGATTGGATATTAGAGAGTCTTGGAGGGACRAAGGAGTTCCTCCTCCTTCTCTTTTCAATCTAACTTGYTAATTGCTATCCAAACAACGTGTWAGATTCTTATGTATCCTTTTCATTTTATTTTTTTGAACTATTGTCTGATGTTGCGCTACTCTTGTATGTTGTATCACTAGGAAACTGAAGAGATCATTGTCGATGTTCTTGGTGTGAATATTCTAACAAAGGTGGATTGGTATGTACATTTAACATATAATAGTAAAACTCAAAGATCAGCATCACAGCATTTCWGAACGTTGATATAAATAATATAATTAATTGATTTTATTTAAACTATCACAATAGGTCCATCCACATACCTCAATTCTAGACTCGGAGTTGTTGGGAGAAGGACTGATACCGTCTTTGCAAAATGCGTATGATGAATTATTAGTTGAGAATCCTGAAACTGTCCCATATGGAGCAATTACTTATGGCCAGAAAAGATTAAT
>SNQN01001896.1:0-83902 GCA_008642245.1 Bassia scoparia
AGTTCTTTGTTTTTCGGAGTAGATTAATAAAAGAACTTAGGATAGGAGGACGTAGCCCAGAGTTGGGTGAACCTCGTTAAATACTGTGTGTTCTTTATTGCTTTTACTTATATTCCGCTGCGTACAGGAACCAGCCCAACTGGTTCCTCACTATAAGTTTGAAAGCAAAAAGAAAAATCGGCTAAAGTTAACCATACTCAATTCACCCCCCCTCTTGAGTATTACATAACCTTCACTAAGTTATGACAATAACAAGTCCTTACATTATATTGTACTATGTAATACATTGTTACTACTTATTAGTTCCTTATATAATAGTAGCGGCTATCATCAAGTAAATAGGTAATACTTACTCAAACTTTTTTAATTTTATAAATTTCTATCTATAGTTATCCATCATAGTATTTAGTAACTGATAAGCTATATAATGGGCTTAGGTAATTTTAATAMTTTTGCCCAAGGAGAAGAATTGCCCAAGGATCTAAGCACTACCGAGGGAATACAACTGCATGGGGCGCGATAACAGGTAAAATTAACCGTTGTTTTTTAGGTACCGACAAAAAGGGTAACTCAAGATCGCAGAACGTCATGAGCTATCCTTTGTCCCAAATCGATACTTTGACTTTCATCATACGAGAACAAGCGTCTCTCTAGACCTATCCAAAGTGGGGGCTTCTATAGACACCTAAAGATGTCTCCCCAAATTGAATAACCAATGAGGTAAAGTACAACACTTCGAAATAGATTTGATTCCGAAAGTRGCGACAAAATTCATAAACCATACCCGTTTGCACAAGTTGAATTTTGAATTGAGTTTGAAATCATATGTCGAGGGCCCAATAATAGGCGGAAATTAGTTATTTTAATTATTTTCTATTTTGGGCATTTTTCATAGCAAAAATGATTTTTTAGAATTATTTCTAAAACTGATTTCCTCAATTTTCATGTCTCTTTTCCTTTTCCATTTGTTCTGAGGTTCGACCCGAGTATTGTTTTTAATAATTTTCTTGCGGATTTTCTATGAATTTCTATTGATTTTCCTGATATTCAGAAGAGTTAACAAGTTTTTGGAACCGAAAACCGCTGGATAGTTTACAGTTTAGATTAAAAAATAAAAAATAAAAAAGTAAAAAATTGTCCTAGTTAATTTCATACTTGTGCATGTTATTTGATAGAAAGCCTTTATACAATAGTATTACAGTTTCTATTGTTTATATTATTTGGATTTTGGGCTTAGCAATATATTTATTAATCTAAAATCAATTATAGCGGTAAGTAGTAGAAGATCGGTGCCACGAAAAACACATGTAACCGGTTCCAAATTTTCATACGAGGAACGGTGTTCCATTTTGTGGAACAGATACGATCAAAGGTTTCCGGACCGTGTAAATTGTTTTTTGCTATCTAGTGTTTAGGGGTTCAAACGTTTCATGCCTATTGTCTGAATGATTTTGTGAACATAGGTATATGTATGCTGAGTGATTTCGTGAGTAAAGATTTGGTATTGGTTAGTGCTTAGTTGGGTTGGGCTTAGGATAGGAAGGTTTTTTTTTTTAAATGCCTTTTTATTTTTCAAATAATACATCTTTCATTAATTTAAGATTAAATAATAAAATATATAGAATTTTTATAATATAATCATCCGATGGTCCCCGCGAAATTTCGAGGCGATGAGACCAGCATAGCTCGCCTATCGGCCTCGTTTAATTTCAAGCAGGCTAGGCTCGAGTCAAGCCCCAACGAGTCGAGCTTGATATGAGCTTTGAAGAGGGATCCGAGCAGCTCGACAGTGACAGTCACAAGTGTTAGTATTATAGCGTCCTATACTATTTTCGATTGCTCAATCATGACACGGAATTTACTTGAATGCCATTAAATTCAAGATTAGTTATGGCGAACGGATTTTAGGACCTATTAATTTGATTTATTCGAAGGGTCAATCATTAGGAATGGAGTGGGTTTCTTACTCTGTATAGTCCGTAAAGTAAGAAGGGCCAATATGCATTTTAAACTGATAATACAATCCTCTAATATTATGTTTTAAAATATGTACATTTATTAATATTCAGTTGTATAGTCCATATCAGAGGATTGGATTATTCAGTTTTTATATGTAATTATCTGCATTATGCAAAATTTCTGATAGTATTCAATTCTTTTCTATAAGTAGTTTGTAGTTTAATCAAACTTAAGTGTTATCAAACACGATAAATTCTAAATCTTAACACATACCACTAAAACGCGACTATTTTATTTTTCCATAGAGTTGTGATCGTATTAAATTACTATTGGGTTAGACCCTAGTAAGATGCAATTTTGCATGAACACCAGTGTGTGTGTGTGTGTGTGTGTGTGTGTGGGATATAAAAGTCCATTCACATTTCTTGATTGTATGTTTGTAATTTAAATGTACTAGTTTTTTATATTAATGTTTTGTAGTTATATTTGGTTTTATTTACAATTCCCAATTTATGTCCAACATTCATTCATGATTATTAATATTTGACATTCTATATTTAATATATAGTATTTAATAAGTTCATATTTCTCAAGGTAAATCAATTGAATTGAATTGTGAAGAAATAAATGTTATTGTGAAATGTTAAAATAATTGTATTAAAGGTATTAATTAACAAGAGTTAAGAGATGAGAAAACAAAACTAAAATTAGTATAACAAAAAGTTTCTCTAACTAAAATAGAGAGTTTCTCCTCTAAAGTTTTTTAAAGGGCCTTTTTTATTTCTTTTCTACTTCTTCTTGTACCACTTCTTTGTTACTCTGTTTTGTACAATTAAATGTTTTAGGGAATTCCATATGGTTGGCACTCAATTTTTGAAATAGTGTTGAAATTTCAACTTTGTTGATTTTGAGGTGAACTTGATGTGATGATGTACAAGGTTATGTGGATAGACTTGATACAATGATCGACTATGAGGATGATGTGCTAAGAAGTATGTGATGCTTGAATTTCCAACTTTTTACTATTGTCATGGGGGTAAATTAGTGTGTATATTGACAGGACAAAGAGTGATGACAATGTTGAGAGAGGCAAAGTAGAGTAAGGTGATCTAATGTTGGTTATGGTCCAAAGTTGTCGTCTGTCTATGTTGAATCTGTTAGAAAACTTAAAGGCTTTTCTTGCTTAGTGGTGGTGCTATAAGAATATCTTTATGGGAGAGCCCTCCAATTGTTAGAGGATGATGGATAAGTGACTTTCATGTTGAGAAGGTTTCTCGATGATCATGACCAAACTACCTGTCAACTCTGCTGCACAGACATGACTTTACACACAACGATGACTTGAATGATAGGCTAAACACTTCATGATGACAATCCAAGATGTGATTAACTATATGGATGAAACACCTTGTAATGAAGAAAGCATTGAACAAAAAGAAATGCTCAGTTGGAGAAACCATACCAAAAATCCGACCTCATACAAAAACCTCCGTCGAACAACACCACAACTGAACATCCTAAGAAACCTAAAACTAGAGAAAACACAATCAGGCCCTTAGAACACCTGTGAAGTCCCAAACTTAGTCCTTCTATAATCCAGCGCTATCCATAGACCTGTAAGCAGCGCTAAAACAGAAAAAACCAATCTCAGATTTTTGTTTTTTTGACAGAAAATCCGGCCATACTGAGCAAAAAAGGGATTGTAAGGGTGTTCATTCGAATTGAGTCTGATTGTATGAGGCTGATAAAATGTCAACTGTTTCCTGGACTCATAATGACGATGTGATTGAAAAGAGGAATGCAAGAGTGCTGATGACAAAAATGACCCTGATTTTGTTCCATGATCAGTTGGATGGCTTTGAATGTTTAGCCACGAGATTTGAATCATATGATCCATTTAAGGATGATCATTGGAATAAGTATGTTGATGACTCTTACTTGAAAAGACTTMATCGAAATGGTGACTATTATCAAGAAGAGGAGTGGGGGGAAAATAGAGTTGAGAGAACGGATGCTATTTGCAGACAAGCATCATTTTTGGGAGGTTCTAAGGGATTATTGCATACAAAAAGGGTTTGGGATTGTAGTAGAGAGGTCAAACCCAAGGAGGTTAACTATTATTTGTCAAGATTTYCATTGGCAATGGAAGCTACACAGTAGCATACTATCAGATGACAAAACATGGGCTATAAAGAGTATCCTAAACCCTGAACATACTTGCATGGGATTAGATGATAGGAACACACTTGTTAATGTTGTATGGGCTGGTGAGAAGTTGCTAGAAGATGTCYGAGCAAACAATGACATTCCGYGGAAGGCTTTAAATGAGTTGTTACGGTCCAGGTATGGAATGCGMATGCCTAATAGTACATTTTACAAGATGAAATCATGGTGTTTAATTGAGATTAATGGTTCACATGACTAGTCTTATGCACTACTTCCCAAGTATGCTGAAATGATTAGGAACACAAACCAAGGGTCTGAAGTGTCATGTCAATGGGTTCGGGGACAAGACACTACTACAAAAATGGGCAAAGAAACCGATTAAAAATGGGCAAAGAGACCMTATAATAACCGGTCTCAAGCTCACATGGCTCTTAGGTAAAGAGARCGGTTATTTTTTACGGTCTCTTTAAGCAACCAAAGAGACCGGTGCACACAGATAACCGGTCTCTTATATGGTAAATAATGATTTTTTATTATATCTAAGAGACCAGATTTGAGGTACAACGAAACCGGTCTCTTTGGTTATTTTATTAATTAAAAAAAAGTACAACAGGTCCCACTTGCTTTATTTCACCAACTCGTAGTAGATATTAAATGCTGAGTAATAATCTAAAATTCTCCCTACACTTCTAACAAAGCAAATACATAATACTTCGTATTACTTAAAATTGTTAGAAATACATACAAATACAAGTGATACAACCTATAACATATTACTTAGAAAAAAAATTATATCATCAAAAAAATCAAATGAGTTGGTCTTCCAAAAAACTTCCTTCTTCTTAGGCGTTCAACTCTATCACCTTTCAATATTTCATATACTCCTGTACCTATCAAAAAAAAATAACCGAATTAAACAACAAATTTAGAAGTTAACACCAATAAATGAAAAATCAGAGACAATATATCCAATAAATTCAAATTCAAAATCCAAAATATACCCAATAACATGAGCAAATTTTTCTCTTGCTTGTTCCTAATAAAGAAAAAATTTCAATCCTTACCCAAATCTCAATCGAAACCCCCCCCCCCCCCGCCCCCCCCCCCCCCCCCCCCCCCCCCCCTCCCCCCCCCCCCCCCCGCCCCCCCCGCCCCCCCCACCCCCCCCCCCAAAAAAAAAAGTCAAATCGAAAATCACATCATGTATTTTGAATGGAAATTGAATGTACCTGGTTAAACAAAAAGAACTTGATTTCAATGCTTGGACAATACGAGCCACATTCGTTAAGTTTTAAAATCTTTACACATTTAAATTTGTACCCAAAAATAAAAAATTAAACAGGGATTAAAAAATTAACATCTAAAGAAAACTTAGTATTCGAGCAAAAAAAAAAAATTCGGAAAACAAAAACAAAACGATCAAGAATCGGGAAAAACAATCCAATCCAGAAATCCAAGATCTAAAAACTAGGAAACATACAAACTCAATCAGAAACCAAAAAATACGAAAACAATATCCTTCTTCTCCTCCTGACATAGCACCTCGCCATCACCGATCTACCTCCGCGCCGCGCCACCAACACAATCCTCGCCACGCCTTCAGACGACACCCTCACAGCACACAAATAAATAATTAGAATGGAACCAAAAAATTGAGAAGACAAACCATAGAATAATTGCAAACAATTCCCAAACTCAAAAATTGAAACATACCAAAAAAGGTAAAACACAGAAACCTCCAAATAATAAAAAAAAAACAGGACCCCAAAAAAAGTAGCAACAGAAAAAACAACGAACAATCTTGATATGAGAGCAACTTACACCGATTAAGAGAGAGACAATTAGAGACCCATAAATCCTCTTGAATATGCATGAGCATTCAAATCTTGAAAAATAGAGACATTGAAGCGTGAGAGATGAGAGCTGATAGTATCGAGAGTTAGAACGATAGAGACGAGTGAGCACGTAAATGTGGAGAGAATTGAGTTGTTATAATAATAAGTTCCAGAAGACGTTATATTCTCTACAGGTACAATTGCTAGGGCTGCACAATCTTTTATGTTAAAAAATAATAAATGAGAACTGTTTAGAATGCCGACACTCTTACCATTGTTTAAACCGTTTCTATATAACTTCTCTTACATGAGTTTAAAGACCTTTAATGGCAAATATTCGGATCCTTAAAAAATAAACAATGATTTTATCTTGACCGTTTCCTTAAATGGTGCTTTGCCCATTTTTTGCAGTGAGGGCCAGAGACCACTATCTGATTCGCAAACTGTTCATTATCTTTCAAAGCGTTGCATGAGGCTTCGTAATGGTTGTAAGACGTTTAGTGGAGTGGACTGGCTCATTGAAGGGAAATATGGATGCTGTCATTACTTTAGTAGTTTCAGTTGGACGCCTATTCATGGCCAATCTGCAACATCTGAAGATTAGGAAAGTTGACCTTTTTTTTTAATCACTTGAAACCATTCTTCCTTTCATGCAACAGAGGAATGCATCATGTGCAATCATATCGACAGGCAAATTTATTCTCAAATATGATTTTCTTTTACAATCTTAGTCTAAACTTGACTGTATCAGCTTTATTAATGAGCTTACCATAAATTTAGTACTTGATACTTTGATGAAGCCTCAATCACTTGCACAGACAACCACCTTCACTAAATTCTGACTTGAAAATTTCATTAAATATACAAATTCAGTTGACATATTGAACCTGATTTCACTAATAAATTTTCATTTACATATTACAAATATTGACATCATTGAGTTGTGTTACTTAAAAACCTAAATCAATCATATTATAATTATCAGTTTAAATATATCTCATCTGTAAACTAAAATTTAATCTTTACCATAATTTTCCTCCAGTTTAGTATTTATGTCAAATCATTTTCATTTGATATTCGCTGTTGAGTTCAAATAGTGAGTTTTGAATTTCGTGTGTTTGAGTTGACTAAATGGCTGGCATATTGAGCTACCAACCCTTGAATGATTCTGGCTGCCAACTAGGATCAACGAGATTGCACACAAGTTTGACCCCAAATTATGCCTCTGATTAAAATAAAAACTAACTTGTGGAAGCTTCACGCAATATTAATTGTATAGACAGGCATGTTTTCTTCATTTGAGACGTAATGTCCCGCTAATAATAAGTAAAAACTATTCAGAATTTTCACTGACTACTCATATTATTTTTTAAGGAATAAAGAACGATTGATAATGGTTAGAATGCAACAGAAGGAAGACCGGACTCGAAGCGAAATGAGCCGTGGCCTAATATTGCAAGAAGAATTTCAAATAGCTATCCATACTCGAGAATTTACAAGCAGCTTTAGAGATCGACCTAGGATATAGATCAAGAGGGAATCAAACCTGCCAGTAACCTTGAACCAACGACCTGGCATTGCTGGAGCTGAAATCTCAGGAATACCGTCAAACATACACAATAGAAGCAATACATCAGCCCGCAAACCTTTACCAGTCACTTAGCACTAGGGATGACAAACATGCGTCCCGTCCCCGTACTGGAATCGGTCTGGAATCGTACCGGTTTCCGTCAAATGAGCCTGGGTAACCGATTCCGGGTACAAAAATTTTGGAACCGGTACCCAGTGGGTACCCGGTGGTACCGGTTCCGGTACCGGGTATCCGGCACCACCGGTTTTATAACCAGTACCAAGTAACTGGTTATGACTTTTTAGTTTATTAAAATACATTTGTTAAGGTAAAAAAACCCAAATTATATAAACTATAGAAACTTGAAATACTATTGTATAAAGCAATGTGTTTTTGTTGCCAAATACACATATACAAGTATGAAATTAGCTAGGATGATATTTGCCTTTTACTTATTTTTATTTTTTAAAAAATCTAACCGGGTAACCGGTTCCCAGCGGTTCCGGTTCCAAAAATTTTGGAACTGGTCCAACCGGTTCCAATTATCAGGAACCGGTCGGTTCCGGTTCCGGTTCCACCCAAAATGACCGGGTACCTGGTCTTGCTCAACCCTACTAGCACGTGGTACTTTGGCTCAGCATACAAAGCAACCTATGCCCCAAGTATTTCGCCAATCACTGATCCTAATAATTGGCCTGAAATGCAACTTCCTAACATCCAACCACCAAAAATGAAGAGAGGGGTCGTTAGACCATCCCAGAATCGGAAAAGAGATGCATCTTAAGGAGAGAAGGGCTACCACAATCAAATGCTCTAAGTGCAACAAATATGGGCATAATAAGAAAACATGCCAAGGAGGACTAACAGCAAAAGAACAAAAAGAAGCAACTGAGAATAGTGAGGTTTCATCATCACTACCATCTCAACCACTTCCTTAGCAAACTAAAACATCATAGAAGAAGGAAACTTCAAATAAGAGGAAGGCATCAGCATCACAACCAACCCCCTCAAACAAAACGACATAAGGCWGTGAGAAGAATGGAGGTGGCAAGAAGAAAAGCAAAGGAGGAACTTCATCATCACAACCTGTCAGGACTTCTGCAAGGCCTAGAACAAAGTAGAAATGTAGTTCCACTTGTAAACTTTTGGTTTATGTCAGACTTATATTACTAGTACTCTTTGTTTAAACACAAACATTTAGATAGATTTGGGCTATATTGGCACTTTTAAACTTTTAAGAATATGCTATGAAGTRGTTGCATATATTTGCAGATCAATATGATTTCATTTTCACTACACAACCTTCTATTGTTTGCATATTTGTTGTCGAATTATATWAGAACTGATTACAGCAATATGGTGAACATATTGCCACCATATAGAATTTTGTTCACAATTCATTAAGAAATATTGCCACCAGATAGAAAATGCTACAACATTTTTTCAAGCTCTGATCGCYAAATTCTAACTTTGTCATGCAAGAAACTAAACAAATTCACAAACAAAGTAAAAGCWTCACTTGCAGAATAATAGTCATAGTAATTTGCAACAAAAATACTGAAAAATACCCTTTTTTTATTCATGACTATGAAAAGTACAGAAAATAAGTCCAACATTTGAACTTTGTATTCAATTACATAGGTAAATGAGAATGCAACATTACTACTGCCAACAATCTAAGTTTACTTGATTAAAATCACCTGAATAATAACTAATACAACAATAAGAAAGAAATATTTTCACCAAATCATCAAAATCCTCTTTCAGCTCACCAATTCCTTTGATTGGAGTGCAATCATAAACACCAAKGTCATATTCATAAATCCAATCATAACGAATTTCAGCATGCTTCAAGGGGTTGCACTTGCAGTATCGCATCTTCACCCAATTAAAAGAGCCATCTAGAGCAACATCGACATTGATCTTCGAGTACCTTGACTATAATGGATTGACAAGAATTAATCATTTGGGGAAAAATTCGATTAGGGTCTACGGTATAAAAGGCTCGAATGATAGTAGAAGATCTCGGGATAGCACTGATGGATGAAATATATTGAAGGGAAATCTAGAATATATTTAAGATTCATCCCAAAAAAAATATATTAACACATTTACATTTGAAAAAACTAGGGATAAGTTATAATTTGACGCTAATAAGTTATGGTTACTTAAGATTAATGGTCTATTAACCATCATAAATGTATATTTGAACACGATGGAATTCGCAAACTCAGGTACGATATGGGAATTGAAAAAGTTAACTTGTCGCCATGTGGAGAAAGCAAAATATGAGGGGCCAATATGAATTCTTGTATTATGCTAGTCCTTCTTCTCTCCATGTCAAAGTGATAGCTCGGTCCCCCACTTACATTAAGGATCCAACTATCCTGTAGAGAGGAATATAGATGAATGCATCTCTAATATAAGCCTTTGTGTGTTGGCATGATTCCCGATAAAGAATGTTTCAAGTTGTAAATCACAGATTGGGTTGTAGAAATGTGGGTTACTAGGTGGATTAAAGTTGTACCGTAGTGGGAAAATGATTTTCTTTTTCGTACAAAATGGGAGACAGAAGTGCTCTTTGTGGAAAGCACCATCCAACTTTCAAGGGCCTTTAATTGACACTTATCATTGGTTCCCTTGAGTTCCATTCTATATGTCTGCCCCACCCTTTAAAATCTGGGTAATCTATGAGGTTTACCCTTATATAAGGCATGCGTATGGTCGCTAGAGATTACTGACTTCTTGGAAACGGCTGGCAACGTTTGATGATGCGCCACAATCAATGGTACAACCAAGGTGCATCATTAGGCTAGATGTAACGTTGACCCTACAACACCTTCTTTTATGAGTGTATAACTAGGGGAAAGATCTGGCGGTTTATTTATGTATGACGAGTTTTCGAATTCTGCACAGGTTGTGATGTTGGCACAAATTAAAAAAATCACTGTCCGTGAACACAAGATCATACACCGTGTCATTTACTTCAAGGGCTTTACAAAAGATTGACACATATGGTCCTATTTTTTATATTCTAGTTGAAAGGATTTCTGATATCAATAAAATTATTGGTCTTAGAGAGGTTGGGAGAATGAAGTTTCGAACGTTAAGGTAATTTAATGAACTGGTAATTTTAGTACATGCCATGGATTAGGACTTTTAACTAAGAGAATAGTAATTCCAAGTCAGTTTAGCTAGTTTTGAATGTTACTGAAAGTTCATATTGAAAAAGAGATCATCATGCTTTGTCTTAGGGTTTCACCCCCGTAAGAAAGAAGGAAATACACGCAATAAAGTTCTTAATGTCTAAATATATAACCAGAATATATATCCCTGATGATTTCTTGACTAAGAGGTTATGGAGGGAGGATTTCAAGGAGACAAGGAGGGAGTTAGGCTAATGGCAATTATGCTTGGTTCAACTTATTTTCCCAATTTTAAGTTTTGAATTTTGGATTTTGTCTCTGCGACGATCCGCCCCCATTTTACATCCCCAAGAACAATTGTGTCATTGAAAGAGGCTTATAGGATGTAAGCATAGGTGGATTACTCGGACTGTTAAAAAAACACATTAAATGAGAATGGCATAAATAGGCAAGGGAACATATGTTTTCAACTACAAAAGAAATGCTGGACCTATTTGCTTGCAGTAGTAAACCAATGACGTCTTGATTTTTTTTTTCAAAAAAACAAGGATCACGTGGAGTAATCTCAGCTGAACACTCAACTTCTGTCCACAAGGTCTCCATATGACACCTTATAATGCACACAAATCTCCTTAGATTAGAAGGAAGTGCATGGAACCAATTCAAGAACTAGCAATGCTGGAACAAAGCAAGCAACCGGTGGTACTTTGAGTGTGATACCGGGAAGTATTGCACAATGTGTTAAACAAGAAATGAAGAAGAAATCATAGGGTGAAAGATGCTGCAAATTGGGTCATGAATGAAAATGGAAACATGTTTTGAGTTTTCACCTACATGACATCTTTTCCCCTTTCTACTTACAGGACGCTATTGCCATCTCCCTTACCTATGAGTTGACAAAAGGCATGTTGGCGTGGCCCATTCTTCACTGCTGGTCAAATGGGATCGTCGCACAGCTTTCACTTCACATAAATAGGGGCGTTGTTCCAGAGGAATTTGCATGCAGTACTATCTCTCTATCTTCTAGTCGGGCTATCTGCTACTAAGTTAACCAAGTTCCTTCATCACCCTATTTCCAAGAGGTAATATCCACTGAGCAAAGATAGCTTAAACCAATAGTCTGCACACATTACAAAGATCATCTCTAAATGTTTGTTGCATCAAGTGAAACATATCTATGAGGAGATGTAATAAGTGAATTTCAGAATGCTTTTGTACACGAGAAATGAGTTGTATATTGTATGACGTTAACAGATATAGTAGGGGCTCTAAAGAGGAGACAAGGACATATTCATGAAGCTATCCTGAAGATTACCTCAAGTAAGCCTATGATAGAATCAATTGGGTTTTTTTATTATTAGGTTTTACAAGGTTTAACATGCAGGAAATGGATTAGATGGATTTACAACAATGTGTCAACACAATTTCAACTTCATCCTGTGAAGGATGTCCTACAAAGTTTCAAGCAAACGCTGGTTAGACAGGGACCTGTCCCCTACCTTTTTCTCCTTTATATTGAAGTGCTCTCAAGAAGGTTGATGCAAGTTCAACAAAGAAAGGATATCATAGGAGTGAAGCTTAGTAGAAATGGTAAAGCCTTAAATCATATGTTTTTTTTTAAATTTTTTTTACAAATGATGCCTTAATTTGCTTCAAAGTCAATAATAGGAGTTGTGTCAGGGTAAGGGAGGTTATGGATACTTTTTGCATGATCTCGGGTGAAATGGTTAATTTCAATAAATCTCACATAATCTTCAGTACCAACACTCTAGAATCGCAGAAGGAGTAGTTCAGAGATCCAATTGGTGTTAACATGTTAAATACATTGGGTACTTACCTTGGGTGCCCAATAAATGTAGATGGGAGATCAACTAGTCAGGTATTTTGCAACAACCAAAGTTAGAAAGGGGCATAGGGTTCAAGAATGGTGAATTGTTAAATGTGGATTTAGTTAGAAAGCAGGCATGGAGAATGCATTCAAACCCCTCTTTACTCAWAAGTAGGATTCTACACAAGAAGTATAAAAGTCTTATTGGTGTAGCTCCTARGAAGCTGCCGAATGGAGCCTTCAATTCTGAAAGAAGTATGTGAAAGGAGTGAATCTATTGAGAGATGGCTTTGCTTTCAAGGTAGGTGATGGTAAAGATATCAATATCACAAACCATGTTTGAATTGGTAATGATAAAAACAGTTTTCATGCGAGAGCATTAGACCCCAAACCTAAAAAGGTTTCTTAGTTACTCACTCCTAATGGTAGTTGGGACATTAGTAAGGTATGGAACAGTTTCCCGGCAAATGTAGCCACGTCTATTCTTTCCATTCACATTCCTCAGTCAGGTTGTAGGGATAACTTGGAGTGTAAAGAAACCAAATCAGGCATGCACACACTCAATTCTGCGTATAAGTACCTGCTCAGGCAAAATGGTTCTCCTGAGCAAAGCAACTTAACTTTGAGCTTTTTGAAGCATCTGTGGAAAAGAAAAATGATTGAGAAATGGAAGTGGTTTATTTGGAGGATGGCTTAGAATTGCTTAGCAACAATGGACAACATAAAAAAAAGTGACATTCAAGCATCTGCATAATGTGTTTTCTGCAATAGAGAGGAAACTATGGATCATCTTTTTAGAAATTGTGACATAGCTATGCACATTTAGGCTGCATGCCCCTAGGTATTAGAATCCACAAAAAGAATTGGGAAATTATCTCAGGTAACCCTGTACTTTACACGATTTTTCAAAATAACCCTAACCTTTGCAACATTTCCTTGGTAACCCTCAACTTTCATTTTGAGTTTTTTTTCTTAATTTTAACGGACCCTTAACGAGCCGTTAACTTCCTCCCACTCCCCTGTTTCATCATCTTCAGATCTTTCGATCTTCATTCCCTCCCTCCTTCATTCTGCCATTTCTTCATTCCTATAYTTATTAAGTTATTAACTCTAAAATAAATTAAAAACAAAAAAACACTTCAATCCTTCCTCCTTTCTACCAAACATCAATAAATGACCCWAAATTGTAATTGCAAATCAATAAAACCGTGAAGAAAGAATAAGAAAATAATACTAAAAAAAGGAACCAAAACATAGCAATTATTTGTTGCATTCATATGAAACAAATTAGAGAACAAAATCTATTAATTCAAACCAAATACAATTGAGAAGGACGAGTGCGAGCAGTGAGAGTGAGTGTTGTTGAGAGAGTGAGTGTTGTTGGGTGCTCGTGGGTCGTGGGTATGCTTTGTTGGGTGCTCATGGTGTGGGTCTTGTTGTTGGGTTATGAATCGAAGAATGAAGTGTTGCAAGCAGCAATGCTTGGTAACTAGGAATGTAACAATTGCATGGAAGTTAACGATTTCTAGCATCATCAACTGCTTAATATCCACTCACTACTGGATAGGTGATCGAAAAGTATAAGTTTTAGATATATAAGTTTTAGTAATCTAGTTTAATGTTTGTTTTAGAAAAGTTCCTAGAACTGCAACTTTACCAGCCTTACTAGCTACCAAAGCAGGAAAGGTGCGGAGTTTCTGTCCTTTGTCTACGTTGGCCAAAAAAACAAATTTTAAAGAAAATAGTGGTACTAATTTATTAAATTAGAAGTGACAACACTTAGAATTCTCCCAAATCCTTAATCTCACCTAACCACAATCCATTCCCACTTACATTTTGATGTGGTGTGAGATCCTTATACCATATCTATTTTCCCACTAAACCAATTTTGAAAAACAATGTTTAAAAACATTATAAAAAAATTGTATTGTGTTATTTTTTGTTTTGACAAGACTTAACTATTGTAACTCATGACTCCAAAAACAATGTAATTTCCATAATTAATTAACTACCAACACCAGTCACACAATCACGCAGGACTAAATTGTTGGATAGTTCTTGTTGTAAAAAGAATGAATTTGATTCCACCTTCGATATTTCTTTGTCCAAATTGGTGTAAAAAAAAATTTCATTTGAATTTTAAAACTTTTATTTATCTTAATTCGTGAAATCAGTCAAGTGGATATGATGATATATTTTTGATTCTAAGCATAAACATTAACGTAATTGAATAACCCTTGTTGGAAAATTGGTAACGTTTTTATGTTATTAATTTGGAAATGCTTGTTAATCAAAGGTTAAGTGCATGATTGCATAATTTGTGCCATATTCTTATTTATAGCTGGAAAGTGGATTGATGCATAAGATAGTCATGAAATGCACTCCATCGAATGTTGCATGATGGCTTCCTCTCGATTATTGCAGTGATTGGTCCATTGTCGCCTTATAACTGTGGGTATTCTTTGCTGTACTATTTTAGGTTCTATTAACTCCTTTTACTCATTTCCATAATGGATCAACTCATATCGATTAATGTCTCATCATCTTAGTTTTCTCCACAGATAATTATATTATCGATACAAACTCCGTAATGTAAAACTTAACAACATCTATACATACTACCTACTATTAAGTAGTAGAAGATGCTACAGAATAAGACTTGCACAATTATACTCTAACTTTATACATTTGGCTGAAATGTAGGATTATGAGTCAAAATATGTACCTGATATCTTTATTTGGAAACTATTTTGGAGATATGTTTTGGACACTTTAATTATTAGCGCATATTATTTTCTCCTTTTTAATTTTGGACCCCTTCCTAATCATTACCTACTTTCTATTACTCATTTTGCATTGAGAAAGTGCTAAATAAATTGTGGCATTTATTCCATTCGGAGGCAGTAATCTTAGAGCTAGCTATTATATTAGTTCGGCAATTGTTATGAAGTTTTAGTCGGGTTCTGTGGCACATGCAAATGTCCGATGTCGATGCTATCGAATTAGGGCGACCGTTTGTGTGCTACTGCACGGGGTTGGCAGAAATGTCTTTTAGGACAGTGGTATTCACCACGTCACGATCATACTGATCACTGCCAATTGAGATTAATTATATTTATTATTATTGTTCCAACAATCTAAAGACAATTATGGCTTCTAATTTTTTAGTTCCTGACATGCTAAGTGAAAGCTCTTATGGAAGAATTATACGTTGGGCTGTTATGATGTTTTTTATTTGGAATGATTGATTTGCATATGTTCTTGATGATGTTGTGAATCTACCAAAAATAATGATGAGTATTGAACTAATATTTGCTAAAGATGATAGAATATGAAAGTTATGCTACTCATCAATATCAAATGCTTTGCTAGACATTACATGAGTTTCTTCATGCTAAGAACATTTGGGATGCTTTATGAAAAGAAATATGGATCTGTTGATCGCTGGTCTAAGCGTTATTGTGTTAGTAAGTGGTTAGGATTCAGATCAGGATGATAAACGTATTATTGAACAATCCATGCTTTGGAGTCTATATGTATTAATATGCGTTGCTGAAGGGTTGCAATATGTGACATAACTCTTGCTATTTTCCTTATTGAAAAACTCCCCTCTTGGAAAGATTTTTCGTAACCAACTTATGCACAAAAAGGAGGACCTAACCTTAGAGGAACGTGTTGGTCCTAAAAATTGAGGAAGAAAAACCTTATCAAAGATAAAAGCCAACCCAACTATATTTTTCCTTCGCTAAAGCCAACCTTGTTGAACCAATAATTATTCTACTAAGGGAAAGGTCAAGGAAAACTCTCTCGATCATAAGGGGAAAATTGTTTTAGAGGATTGTTACAAGTGTGATTTTACTGGTCATATGCCTAAGGATTGCAGGTTTAAGAAGAAGACTGGTAAGGACACGTAAATTTGTTGAGGAAAATGATAACATTATATTGTTGTTGTTGTTGAGGCTAATTTGACAAGTGATGTTGCGGAATGGATTGTGACACAGGGGCTACTAGACATATATACTCTAATAAGGACATGTTCAAGGAAAAGGAAAAATATGACGGAGAAAATGTCTGCATGGGTAACTCGACATCTACAGRTGTTCAAGGAAAAGGAAAAGTTGTTCTCACTCTCACTTCTAGAAAATCTCTTACTCTTACTAATGTTTTACATGTTCTAGAAATGCGCAGGAATCTGATTTCTGGAAGTTTGCTCATGAAAGATGAATTGAAACTCTCCTTTGATTTTGATAGATTAGTTTTTACTCGCAATGGGGATTTTGTGGGTAAGGGCTTTTGTAATGGGGGGTTATTTACTCTTGATGTTAAAGTTAACACTATGAATAAGAATCCTAGTACTTCTGCTTATATTGCRGAGTCTATTGATTTACGGCATGCTAGATTGGGCTACCTTAATTTTGATTCTATTAAGAGGCTTAAACATTTGAARTTAATTCCACATTTTTCAAAAACCTAATTTTCAAWATGTGAAATTTGTGCTGAAGCCAAGTTTTCYAAGTAACCATTTAAATCAGTTGATAGACAAAGTGAAGTACTGGGACTTGTTCATAGTGATTTGGGTGATTTTAAAAATCATGAGAGCAAAGGAAGAAAAAGATATCATAATACATTTGTTGATGATTGCTCACGTTTTACTAAGATTTTCCTTCTCAGGTCTAAAGATGAAGCAGAGGAAATGTTCCTCAAATATAAGGCAYAGGTGAAAAACTAACTGGCAAAAAAATAAAGAGACTTAGGAGTGATAGGGGTGGTGAGTATGACCCTAACACTCTTAAAGCGTTCTGTGAGGAAAATGACATTGTACATGAAACCATTGCCCCTTACTCCCTTGAACAAAATGGTATAGCTTAAAGGAAGAACATGACTTTAAAAGATATGATGAGTTCTATGCTTATTAGTTCTGGACTTTCTAATAACATGTTGGGGGGGGGGGGGGGGGGCTATTCTTTTTTATTGTCACGTTTTGGACAGGGTTCCTCACAAGAAGCTTGAAAAGACTTCATATGAATTGTGGAAAGGTCGAGCACCAAATTTGGAATATTTGAAAGTGTGAGTGCCTAGCAAAAGTTGGCATACCTAGTTTCAAGAGAGACAAAATTGGTCCAAAAATTGTTGATTCTATTTTTTGTTGGCTATGCACCTATGCATATCAAAGTGCAGCTTATCACTTTCTTATTAAGGGTACTAACAATTTCTATGTAGGTGGTAATATTATTGAGGCAAGAGATGCAGAATTTTTCGAAAATATTTTTCCTATTGCCCCTTTAATAATGTCCGAACTGCTAGTAGTTCAGTTAGTTTACCTATTGCTAATTATCCTCCTGTAATTAATGATGATTATGTTTTGGATGCAAGGAGAAGCAAAAGAGCATGAAAAGACACTAGTTTTGGACCTGATTTTGTGACTACTTTCCTATCATCATGATGACTTTGTTCATATTTTTGTTTTGGAAGATGATCCAAAAACTTATGATGAGGCAATGAGATCAATTGATGTTATGTTTTTTTTTGGAAAGAAGCAATAGATAGTGAGTTGGAATCAATTCTCAACAATAACACTTGGGAATTGGTTGATCTTCCTAAAGGTTGCAAGCCCATTACTTGTAAATGGATCTTTAGGAAAAAGTTAAAGTCGATGGATCCATAGACAAGTATAAGGCTAGAATAGTGGTAAGGGGTTTTACACAAAAACATGGTATTGATTATTTTGATAATTACTCCCATGTCACTAAAATTGCAACCATTAGGACTTTAATTGCTTTTGCTTGCATCTTTGATCATGTTGAGCAAATGGCTCTTAATGAAACCCATAGCCATATGTTTGCATTAGTGGTGTGATGTGTAGCTCACACTTGATGGGATTCACCTACTTAGTTGTGGAAGTGTGGTCACTTTCTATGAGTATGGTTTGGGCTAATACTCTAGAGCACCTATTAGCATCTAGGTCTGGACGTAAGGCCGTTATAAGGTGTCACCTTTTTTCGCAAAACTTTAGAACATTATACAAATTAATTGCGTGACTTAAGTGATGGGTTTCTTACTCCCTACTAAGTTCAAGGCGAAAGTAACTTAGTAGGAATGAGATCATAACTTAAAACTCACTATATGTTAATTTAAGTCACAATACATTGACACTATGCAATTATTTATTTTTTTTGCCCAAAATTGAGTCTTCTTCATTTCTTTCTTTCTTTTTTCTATCTTCGACCTATGGGGGATTGTGTGGATAGCTTCTTGCTATAAAAGAAAAGAATTGAAATTCCCCCCTTGAAATTCTCTTTGTCCAAATGGTTAAAATTTTATTTGAATTTTAAAACTTATTTATCTTGATTCAAGAAATTCATGATCAATGAATAATTGATGATATTTTATTCTAAGCATACACTAATGAACTAATTGATACCATTGTTTGAAATGGTACATTTTTAATCTTTCATATCCTTAAGTTTGAAATGCTTGGTCAAATGTTAAGTGCATGATTTGCATAATTATGTGCCATATTCTTGTTTATGGCCCAGCTACGAAAGTGATTGATATGCATAAGATTCATGCAAATCACTCATCATATTGTTGCCATAATTCTTCCCTTGATTGATCCACATGCTTGTCCTACCTAACTTTGGGTACTCTGCCTACCATTTTGGTTCTTCCTCCTTTACCTTTATATTGACCAACTTCATTCGTCAAAACATACATACAAACAGTAACTCATCTCCTTTTTTTCTCTTCACAAATTATAAACACAATTCTTAGAGCTAGCTATTATAATTCCGGGCAAATTGTTCTAGTCGGGCTTTGCGAGTGCATACAAATTCTAGTGTCGGTGCTAATTCTGCAGGGTGACCGCTTCTGTTCTACTGCATCGGGGTAGCGCAGAATCGTCTTTTAGGACAGTGGTATTCACCACATCACGACAACTATTCACTCCATTTGAGATATCATTTTTATTAATTTGTTCCAACACAAATTTGCAACCAACAACATTTATTCAATTACAGGATTTATGAATATCATTTTATATTTATGAATCAAGTAAATAAGCCAAGAAAAAAAAATTTATGGATACCTATTTATATAAACAAGTACTCCGTATTTTAACAAAAAGTTCTTACATAGGTATTAATAAATCTATTTTTGTAAATTTCATCCAATTTGACATTTTTTTTTATCTATAATATGCTAAAAATGTAGTATTTCCTAAGCGTAAATTCTATTGGATGTCATCATTTTATTAGATACTTGTACGATTAAAAATCCAATGATATAGAATAAAGATAAAGATTTTATAAATTAAGTTACAACTTTATATTTTGCATATTGCTTTGACACTTGGTGCCCTGTGCAAATGCACCAGCACACTCTAGTTTCTAAAAAAAAACCAAAATAGGAAAAGAAGGAAATATTTGAAGTGGGCAAGTGAGGGCGCCTATGAAAAAAATCTATGGCCATTAAAATTACAAATCGGGGCGGGGGACAACTGATTTTCGCACTCCAAATATAAATCTGCACTTTATTTTTGCAACCGGTAAGCGGTCGCTAAATGGTGTTGAAAGTCGCAAAAATGGAGTGCGGATTTTGTTTGTGGAGTGCAGAAATCAATTCTCGGGGCAGGGGTTCATTCCGGGTGTGGACTCCTTTTAGGGCATGTTTGTTTGAACTTTTTTTTACTGGATTGGAATGGAGTTAGAATCCATTCCGTCTATTATGTTGTTTGGTTGATACATTTTGGTATGGAACCTCATACCCAAGGGATTTTTAATCCATTCCATCCCCCTAGAATCCCATACCTACCTCACCCCCTAATATTCAAAACCCATTCCATACATGATACAAACCCTAATCCATAATTAAAAACAAAAGGGCTTTTCTAAGTTGTGCCCTCGAATATTTGCATTTTTCAAGTTGTACCCATGCCTTTTGGAATTTCTCAAGTGTGCCCTAAATTGTCTTTAGTTTATAAGTTGTGCCCTTATTTCATTAACAATTAAATAAATGAGTTAACCTCAGTTAACATTCATTATTTGAAACTCAAAAAAAAAACACAACCCTCCAAACCCACTCACCCGGCCCCAGCGAACCACCCACTCCAACGAACCACCCGCCCCACCTCAGCCTACTAGCCACCCCTAACAGCGCCTCCTTACCCCAACCACCGRTGTGCCTCCCTTCTCTCTTCTCGAGCTACCAACACGTCTCCTGACAGGCTTGTCGCGTGCCTATCAAAAATATCTATCAAGACTAACTATGCAGCTAGTGGTAACAGGATCGAATCCACAAAGAAGCAACAAGTATCGATTAATTGAATTAAAGCATCTAAACTAATAAAAGGATCTTTGATTTGTGATTGTAAAGAACTAAGACTAACAAGAGTGATTAATTGAAAGGATTCAACTATATGGCTAAAGAATCTAAGGTTATGYTTCATTATAGCAGTAATTAGCAATAATTCGGCATCAACYATTCATAACAAGACACAATCAAAATAGGGTCAAAMTTCTCTCGAATCGAATGAACCATAGAACTACTCCTAACCGTATCTCTCGACCTCTCTCGACCGAGGATAGTCTCGTTCTACCTATTGACGTAGATCTTGTGCTAAGTCTCAATCGCTAGATCTAGAGACTCGTGACTAATCAAATTAAGCAATTAAGTCAGGCCTTACGAAATTGATTAACATGAAGAACAATCTAATAGGAATTTGATTAATTGCCAAGTCAAGAATTGAATCAAGCCAAATACATGCCAATCATATTGCTATAGATCCCCGGCCAATCGCCCTAGAAATTAAACTACTCAATCATGATTGAATCAAACATAATAATAGCGATTAGGGAAACATGACCAAAAGCATAAATAAATTAAAAGCAATAATAAAATAAATTAAAGGATGAATGATTACTAAAAGTACGAAAGAAATTGAAGAGCGAATGATCAGGTTTATTGAATTGCAAATTGTATTGAAAAACTCACCAACTAGGGTTCTTTAGAAAGAATACGTAAAACAAAACTAAAAGTTATTTGATGGATTAAAAGATGATTCCCAAAAATAGGATTTCTCCCTTAAAATACTCCCTCAACTAAGATAGAAAAGCCCCCTTGAAATTACGTTAATATCCCTCATTTAATCCAACCATAAAAAGATAGATKAATTGGAAAATCGCGGCCTGAACCGYCCGGTTAAAGCCTAACCGCCCGGTTAGTACACTCGCGTGACAGATTGGTTGGGCTATCTTCCGATATGTTCATATCTCAAGCTCTGGTYGTCCAAATCAAGCATATGACCTATCAAATTGAAGCTCTCGGAGTCTAGTTTCTAATGCAATTAGAATCACACCAATCCAACATACGAAACATGACTTATGACCAAAAGAGTGAGCATATATCAAAATCGATGCTCCGCAACGATCATTCTTCGCGTAGCTCCACTCTTAACTCCTTACTACTCCTCCGAAGGCTCCGTAGTGCTCTCAAATGAGTCAAAAATCACTCCAAATCAATGGAAGCAACCTAAAACTCTTTCAAACACTAAACAAACAACATTAGTAGCAAAGAGGGRCTTAAGAAGGCAAAAAACCATTCAATATAGTAAGAGAATGAGGGGAAAACCATATATCAATACAATACATCATCTCCCCTCCTTATTCCTTCATTCTCTCTCATTTCTCCTCTCATGATGGTTTTTGCTTAAATTTCGTCAAATTGGTTGAGGAACTATTTTTTTTTTAAGATTTGAATTGCAAAACCTTACTTTTGAGTTTTGTCTGATGTTTTCGTATTGAAATCACCGAATTTGGTTCGAAACAAAGAAAACCCTTAGTGGTTGTTTGGTGTGGTGCTCGTTTGGCCGACTATTAGATGGTGCGACTGACTAAGGTTGCGAGGGTGGTGCGACTTGCGAGTAAGGGCGGTGCTATGGTAGTACGTGCGAGTGAGAGCAGTTGAGGTTAAGGTGGTGATTGGGTGGGGTTTAGAAATTTGGAAGAGAGAGAGAGAGAGAAAGAAGGGAGGGTGGTGTTCGGTTTAGGAGGAGGTAGAAAGGGTCGCTGGTGGGGGTCAATTCGTTGTTGGGTTAGGTTCATTGGTTCATTGGTGCGGTGGGGTGGAGCTCGATGGTGGCCTGGTGGGTGGTTTGTTGATTCACAAGGTGCGTAGAGTTTGYTGGTTAGGGGTGGGCTATGGTGGAAAGGATTGATTTTGTTTTTTGATTTGTTTTTGTTTTTATTTTATTTTTTTATTATTTAAACATTTTAAAGTTAACTAAGGTTAACTTTGTTACTAAGGAAGGGTACAACTAATTAATGATTGGCAATTTAGGGGCACAGTTTGGAATTTTCAAAAAGCATGGGTACCAACTTGGAAACGCAACTATTCGAGGGTATACTTAGAACCAAACAAAAACAAGCCACGCAATTTAGCCACTTACCATTACCCAATTCCCTCGACCAACCAATTCAACCTCAACGTCTCTCACACCACCAATTCAACTCGTTGCCCTTTCGTCGCGGACCCAGTACTATCCTACGTCAAGTCTTACACCCTCGTCGCTGTTGACTAGCTGTCGGTCCAACCTAGCATGCACCCCTCGCTATTCCTACTTTCTTTCTCCTCGTGGCTCGTCATCCTTGCTCTCTCCTAACCTATATATTAGTGGATTGTTTAAATTACATTAACCAACGAACATTATCAGCTCATTTGTGTTTGTCAATTTTTTTCATCAAACTACTCCATAAGATTCGTATTTGAAATTGAAGTAATTAAATTCAATGGGAAATAAACCCTCTGCATTCAGCATTGGTGATAGAATAAAAAATGCAATGAAAGTCATACGTTTTTACAGTTCCAAAGAAGTGGTAAGAATAGTAGAATGAAAATAAAGATAATTGAATTGGAAGAGGAATTTTAATGGTAATTGTTTAATGTATAAGTATATTTATGTGTATGTAAGTGGTAAGTGCGTACAGATTCATGTTCTGATAATTGAACCAAATAGTTGGAATGGATTCAAAATCTATTACATAATSGAACCAAACAGTTTTGCATTGATACTAGGTTATGAATCCATAGGAGGCTAGGAGGTTGGTATTTCAATCCGTTCAAGTAAACCAAACAGTCCTGAGTCCTGAGTCCCGGTCTGGTAAAGTTGAAAAAAAGTACAAGTAGGCAAATCAGTTCTCAGTCGTCAGTCCTCACTAAATCAATAGACTGAAGAATGGATGCTTTAGGAGGTTCTGCTTCGTGGTGGAGCAACCATCCTTTCAAACACTTACACCACCATCTTCATCGTAGAACAACAAGACCCAATCACAAACCATCTTCTTCTTCTTCTTCTTCTTCTTCTTCCTCTTCTTCTTCTTCTTCGTCATCATCTTCCGCGCACTCAAATGCGGGTTTTCGATATCCAATCAAGCAAGCTCTCACTGCTGGATCTCTTGCATTTGCCGGTGACATCATTGCTCAGCTTCATAACCGTTGGGGTTCTCTAAAACAATCTTCTTCCCAACATTCTGATAAGGTCATTATCTCTATTTCACCCTCTTCTTCTTCTCCTTCTTTCTTTTTGTAAATGAATGACTGAATTTAGGCTGCGTTTGTTTGTTTCGGAGGAAAATGTTTTCCATGAAAATCATTTTCCCATTTCCCTTGTTTGTTTAGTAAAAGGAAAATTGGTTTTGGTTGCTTGCAGCCTTGCACCAGACATTTTTATGCGATTCTAGTGAAACTTATGGTATTTTTTGTGTACACACTAATTAAGCTTAGTTGCAATGTGAAGTGGGAGAAAATAAGGGTCAATTTTTTTATTTGATGAACTTGGTTTATTTTGATACATGATTTTCTAGTTAGTTTTAAACTTTAGTTGAACTGTTCTTATTATGGATTGTAAAACAGTGGCCAATCAATAACATTTGAATGAGGCAGGGGTATGAAATGGTAATTCTGCAAATGCAACACCCATAGTTCAACTGAAGAATTGCCTTTGCTTGTCATGGCTTTAAGACCTTATATTGTCATTTGTTGTATCAAAATTCATGGACGATGGAGTTGAGGTTTGTGCATTATTAGCATAAGCCTGTTTTAGGAAGGGTAACAGCCTAACAGGTTCATTTCTGAAAAAGAAATGTGTAGGAAGAGGTCGATGATGACAAAGTTTTATTGATATTGAAACTCACATAACATAACAGAAATCCAGTGGAAACTTCATGATCAATTACATACAAGATCATCAGCAACAGCAATTCACAGCGTGAACAGCAGCATTCAACAATGGAAATGCAGAAAGTAAAGAGAATACAACAGAGAGCTAAATAAGCTTTTTGTGATTTTATTAGAATGAAATCAAATGAATTGAATGAATGAATACAAAGTAGAAACAGAGTATTTATATACATGACTAGCTGACTTGAGAAAGAAGCTAGATAAATATCTAAGGAGTGTAACAAACTCTAATGAGTCAACTAAGCAAAGAAATGTGTTGACTTTGACCTTTATCTCCAATACCCTCCCTCAAGCTAGGATTTGGTGTTTTAACCAATCCTAGATTGGACAATAAAGGTCTAAAATGAGGAGATGGTAAGGCCTTAGTGAACAAGTCAGCTAGTTGGGGTTTGGTGGGAAAATAGGTGAGCTAAATGAGCCCCTTTATGACCTTATCCCTAGTGAAGTGGCAATCCGCCTCTATGTGCTTGGTCCTGTCATGAAAGACACGATTTTTTTGCTGTATAGATAGCAGAGGTTGTCACAATGAAGTGTAACTCGCCAGAGATCTTTGAGAACCAATTCTTCAAGCACATTGACAACCCAAGTGAGCTCACTAGCAACTGAAGCCATGACCTTATACTCAAATTCAGATGATGATCTGGATACAACAACAATTTCTTTCTTACTCTTCCAAGAAATGGGACTTTGACCCGAAAGCACCAAATACCCTGTCAAATCTCTCCTTGTGTTGGGGCAAGCTTTGGAAAGTGAGCTTAGTGGAGCCATTTAGGAGAATTCCCTTGCCTACAGTGCCTAAGTGTGGTTTTCTAGGATTCTGCATAAACTGGCTTAGAGCCTGAACAGAAAAGGAAATTGAGCTTGCCAACTAGGGATCTATAATGGCAGGGTCTTGCAGAAAGTCACCAACATCATCATCATGGGTAATGGTGTTGGTACAGGTTTACTAATATCATTTTGCTGAAATCCAAGAGTTCTTTTGTGAACTTGGTCTGAGTGAGTGCTAACCATGCAGAATTGTGATGCACCTCCATTCCTACGAAATAGTGTAAGGGGCCAAGATCTTTGATACTGAACACTGAATTCAGATGTGTTTTAAGAGTGTCAATGGCTGCAAGATCAGTGCAAGTGAGTATAATGTCATCTACATAGACTGCACAAATCCTTGAGATGATTAGAATGCCTGTTGAGGAAGAGAGAGTGTTCTTGCTTAGACTGCACAAATCCTTGAGAGAGTAGTTCAGTATGCAACTTAGAGTACCATTGTCTAGAGGCCTGTTTTGGGATGGATTAGGAAGGTCGGAGGGCATCTTCATGTAGATTTCTTCATTGAGGTCACCATGAAGGAAGGCATTGTTGACATTGAATTGATATTTTGGCTTAGAGTGGGCATTGAGCTGATATATTGGCCAGTTGTGATGAACACCAAGGCTAGAATAAACCTTAGAGTAGGCATCTTGATGACTGGTGAAAAGGTTTCATCAAAGTCTAACCCTGGCTTTTGTGTGAAACCCTCGACAACTAATCTGGCCTTGAATCTTTCAAGGTATCCATCAGCTTTGAGTTTGACTTTGTATACCCATTTGTAGCTAATAGGCTTCTTTTTAGGAGGAAGAGTGACAACTTCACAAGTATGATTATCCTCAAGGGCCTTGATTTCCTTAGACATTGCTTCAACCCAATGAGGGTCACAAGAAGCTTGCTCATAAGAAACAGGTTCAACAAGGTCAGCATAAGGTGAGCATTAACAGGAAAATGATGAGCAGAAGACACCGTGACTAGTGACTAGATTACACCAGTGAGCAGATGTGAAGTTACATATGTAATCAGAGAGGTAGGTGGGGGTTCTTTTTGGTCTAGTAAAATGTCTGGTGGGTGGTAGAGGTGGTAGTGGTGGTGGTGAGTGATGAGAAAGGGGATCAGAAAGAACTACCATGGATTGTGGTTGATCAATTGGTGGTGTTGTGGTGCYAAAAACATCAGGAATATCATAAGTGGAAAAAGGAGGCAATGGTGTGAAAGCAGACACAGGAATGAGATGTGGTGGAAGGTGAAAGGTGAAAAGGGAAGTGGGATTCATGGAATGTGACATCCCTGAATACAATGATTTTGAAGGAATTAGGATTTAAGAGTTTATAACCCTTTTGACCAACTGGATAGCCAAGAAACACAACTGGTATAGTAGGAGACTAGGTGAAGAGAATATGATATCAAATTTTGACCTATGCACTTTGGTGGTGTTAACATAGTATAAGCAACCAAAAGCTTTGAGATGTGAGAGCTGAGGAGACTGATTGAAGAGAATATGATAAGGAGACTTCAAATTAAGAGGCCTCAAAGTGTGATTGTACTGATATAATATTTCAGGTTGTAAAATAAATACACACAATTTATTAGAAAGCAGAGGATGATTTTAGATTGAATTTAACTAAGGAAAATKCAAGATAAGCATTACTTGAGGTACTGACTCTCCAAATGACTTTAGGCCATTAATCTCCAAGACAAGAATTCTCTCAACAATTTTCTGGATACCTTACTACTCCCATTTTCTTTGTTTTTAAACAACAAGCATTACCTAAACTTCACATCCATGCTTCAAAAGTAAATACATTGACTTTCCTATCCTAAACTTGCTCCCTCTCAAGGTTTCTCCTCACATGTGAAGAGTTCACATGTTGCTGCTGCCATTCTGTGATGCTGCTCCCATATCTCGAGGTTGTTGCTGCTTCGGCCTTTGAGCATAGACTTTGAGTGTTTGAGGAAACCGGTCCACTATCACATTACCCACCGCCACAAGTTTCACCTAATTAAGCTTAGTTGCAATGTGAGTGGGAGAAAATAAGGGTCAATTTTTTTATTTGATGAACTCGGTTTATTTTGATACATGATTTTCTAGTTAGTTTTAAACTTTTGTTGAACTGTTTTTATTATGGATTGTAAAACAGTGGCCAATCAATAACATTTGAATGACGCAGGGGTATGAAATGGTAATCCTGCAAATGCAACATCCATAGCTGAATTCAGCTGAAGAATTGTCTTTAATTGTCATGGCTTTAAGACCTTATACAGTTATATTGTCATTTGTTGTATCAAAATTCATGGACACTGGTCGAGTTGAGGTTTGTGCATTATTAGCATAAGCATGTTTTGGGAAGGGTAACAGGTTCATTTCTGAAAAAGAAATGTGTAGGAAGAGGTCGATGATGACAAAGTTTTATTGAACACATCATGAATGTAGAGAACTAGAGATAAGTGATATATTGGTATCAGCTGTGCTAGTCCTTCATCGGTATTTCGTCTCACATGGAATTGCTAGTCAATTCTTGCTCTTGGCTAAATGTCATTACTCTCCCATATATATATCTTGAATGTTGCATTTTTGATAGATAAAATATTTTTCGTGAAAGAAATTGGGTGTCTTCCAAATCCAAAACGCACAAGCATAAACCTAAACCTGCCCTGTTCCCTCAGGGGATAGCCTTAATCTCTATCACTCTATGTTTGACTCTTCATTCTTGTGGAAGGTTTTCCAAATTGAGTACTATCAGGTGCTCATGCTGATATTTGAACAGTGAATTACTCGGAGGTTTATATATTGGCCTAATCATGTTATATGTACTGTGACATAGTAGTTTGAATTTTTTAAATGGTTTTTGGCTGTAGGATATCATTCAGAGTCTTCTTTCAGATCATGATTGGCTACGCTCCCTTCGAATGACTTCCTATGGATTTTTGTTTTATGGGCCTGGATCTTATGTGTGGTATCAAACCCTAGAACGATATTTGCCTCAGCCAACGGTGAAGAACCTAATGACAAAGGTATCGTTCCCCAAATGCTGTCATTCATTGTTTGTTATATTATTACTGATATACTGTTACCTTCATTTCATCTGCTTCGTCTATACTTAAATTTAAGCATTGTTGAATGTTTGCTAGGGAAGACCTGTGTTATCTTTGATGAACTGCTCTTACTTATACTCCTGTTAACTGAAGTTAATAATGGAAATATTCTTAGGTTATCTTGAATCAAATTGTTCTAGGCCCAGCAGTTATTGCTGTGGTCTTTGCATGGAATAATTTATGGCAAGGGAAGCTGTCTGAGCTACCAGGAAAGTACCAAAAGGATGCCCTATCCACCCTTCTCGTTGGTGAGTAATGTTTATGCAATCGTTTCTATGTTGTCCCTTTTTCATTAAGGTTAATATATCGTTTTCAGCTCACCCTGGACTCTGAAGTTTGATGTCTGTATTGGATTTGCAGGATTTAGATTCTGGATTCCCTATAGTGTGCTGAACTTTTGGTACTACTCCTGCCTATTTCCTTGTGTTGATTATGGCTTTGATAAGTAATGAGAATGTAGAAGTATAATAATATTGATTGCCATGCTTGGTTAAAATTTAAGCTTTCGTAGTGCTCAAAATGCATACCTTTTGTTTCTTGAGGCATTCTAACTCACCTATGAAAGAAGTATTCAAATATTAATAACTGAAGCAGTACAACACCTATCTTATTTTAATTAATATGGAAAAGTAGAGATGACTTGTTGCGGCTCTTTACTCGTGATTTTCTTAAGAAGTACTGTATAAGAAAATGAAGGGTATCCAAAAGTTAAATCAAATTTGCTTGATCTTTAGTAAGATTAAGTATGCAAATATCTTAATGACATCTATAAAGGCATAAAGGGTTGGATGGAAACTATATTTCTTATTGCTCTAAATTCTAATTTTTGTTGTCAACCTACTCTTTCTCCCCACCCCACCTTATTATACTAAACGAATTGGTTTCCTGTTGCTTATTCTTAGGGTTGTTCCTCTTCAAGCGCGAGTGGCTTTCATGTCAACCGGTTCCATCTTTTGGAATTTTATACTCTCTTCAACAATGAGCAAATAAAGCTGCATTCAAGGTCAAAATTTGCCATGACGTTTTTTTCCAAACCACACGGAGTTTTCTATATGTGGTTAACTGCAGTCGGCTTCTCTAATTTGACGAGTTTCATGCGTTTTTAGCAGCTAATCACAAGCCTGTAATCAAGTTTCTTGAATAGCTTTAAATAAGACAAGACAGGCCAAATAATATTGGTCTTCATTAGTTTTGGTTGGATGATTTCACTTAGCAATTTACAAACATGAGCAATTGTAAAGCTTTCAGAAGCCATTGTAGCTCAATCCAATTTTTCCGTTATTTACAGAAGCTAAAAGTTGATTGTTGTTTACATTTGATGAAATTGCTAAACAACGTGATGAAATTTGGTAGCCAATTTGTCTAGTGAGCTTTTGGTAGATTTGTTTTTCTTCCCCCTTTTTTTTTTTTATCTGTTAATCTCTTTGTACCATCTCTTCAATTTTTCTATACTTTTTAACACACTATTCAATCTATTTATAATTTTTGACGTTATTCTCATTATTTTTACTTGATAAAGTCCGAAATAGTATATGGTAACTACTTAGAGGAACAAAGAGAGTGATATATTATGTTACTCAAACTCGAATGGGTACAAACAAGTGACTCTAGAATTTAATCTAAAATCGTTCAATAATTTCATGATATTGCTCAAATGATTGTGTCGACTTTAGATGTGCAGTTTTAATGATTCTGCGGCAATTAGTTGACTGTAGAAGTGCGTCATTTTGAACGCATTGGGCAATTCGATAAACAAAGAAGCAGAAATGTGCAATTTTCATCTGTACTTAGTATTTACTGAACACCAGGGCTCAATATTTGCTAAGCCAGGAAGATAAGGACGAAAAACATACTATCTTCATGATTTGATTGACAGTTTGACAAATTGCAAGAACCTTTCTGAATTTTGATGTGATCRGATGAATACAGCTTAACCAATAATAGCATGACAAACTAAAACCGTTAAAGCCTTTGTCATGAACCCCACATAAAAAAAATGAAAGAATTAGATTCTTTCTTCGGCATACATCAAAGTCATTTTCTTACACATCCATAACCCATCGCTGAGTATCTTTAACAGGCACAGAATAAAGGTTTCCTACAGAATCAATTTGCSGAGCAATATAAGACACGAAAAACGAAAATGCTTGTAAGGGGAGAAAGAAATACTCAAAATAACCAAGTTCTAGAGCTAGGAAATCCACTCCACTCGACATAGATTGGATTCATCGTTTTWAATATCTGACAGCTTTAGTGAAAAGACCATGATCAGGGGTCATAGAGACTCACCATCATATAGAGATGAGCAACATAGATGGGATCCTCGTTTTTTTTCTCAAGAAGTAAGGCTAACAGTTGAATTATTAACTTTGTATGAAGGTTTATAATTTTCTTACACTATTGTTTGATGTTATTGTAGCTGCAATACCAGCGGAWTGGCGCACCAGCAGGATACAGACCTTTTGAGGAAAGACCTGCCCTAAGACCCTTTGGACTACCAAGGTAGATGTGTCTTAATAGCAAGATGTTAATATGGCATACAGTTATACAGTTATAGTATAGTTTTGCTCAGTATTAGCTATTTGTCTATAAAGCTGTCATGGTGCAAGAAGTTTTCTCAGATTGTAGTTATATTGTAAGATTCACATTGAAAAGGACGTCTTTTGAAATTTGGATTAATAGATTAAAAGACTACAATGTTTCGTTGAACCAAATTTGTATGTTATGATTTGTTTGTATGATAGTTATAGTGAATTAATTTTTCCATCAATAACAGAAAGAAACAATAGCAGATTATAAATTTGAATACTGATCACTGAGGTTGCGAGCACTGCAGGTTTCCCTCGGATCTTTATCCTGCAACACGAATCATAGTTGTCAGCAACAGAAGCGGTCATGTAATGAGCCCTAGACTTCCTGAACCTTCACACGGTTTAACTCCCAGACTTGATGGCCCAGAAAGGATGCATGAACCTAGTCCACCTACAGAAACTGATGGGTCAAAGCTAACGAAGGGAGAGCAAGAGATCGTCCTAAAGAAACTCAGGAAAGAAATCTACAATCCTATGCCAAAAATTCTGGCAAGAAGAGTTAGCTTATACTACAGAGATCTTAACAAAGACTCGAGTGCGAGGGCAACAGGAAAGCAAAGGGATGAAGATGGGAAAAGCTGTGCTATTTGCTTAGAAGATTTTGAGCCTAGAGAAGAAGTGATGCTGACACCTTGCAATCATATGTTTCATGAAGAATGCATTGTACCTTGGGTGAAAAGTCATGGGCAGTGCCCTGTTTGTAGGACTGTTTTTTAT
The DNA here is from genome assembly GCA_008642245.1 of Bassia scoparia. NCBI lineage: Eukaryota > Viridiplantae > Streptophyta > Magnoliopsida > Caryophyllales > Amaranthaceae > Bassia > Bassia scoparia. The sequence goes on from SNQN01001896.1 coordinate 31,944, forward strand.
GACAGGAGGGAAAATCGCCCAGCATCTATTAACAGCAGACCGGTGATGACTCAGCCTCGGCCTGCTGATCGACGTGTTGGGTTTTCTGATGATCTGCTTTCACTGATTCAAGCTGTGGATGAAGCTTTTCCTTGGCGAATGTAGGATTTGTGTTTGCTTTTGAAGGTTTGAGTGCACCAGAAGCAAGCAAGTTAGTATATTATGGATTAGTAGATGATGATGATGAAGTTTTAAAGTTATATTATATGTTAGAAAAAGAATAACATTTACAATATTGCGTATAAATATCATGAAATGGAACATGTGGTCGGACATCCATATAAGTACATGATCAATTTGGTGCTGCAAGTTGTTCGAATGCAGTTTTATGAAGGTAGTAATCAGAAAACTTCAATTGACAAATCCAAAATGTAGAATAGATCTCATTGAACATTGAAGCAATGGCTCAACAGCTTTACTGATGGTCTTGACAAGCAATTAGTCTACCATACAGCAGGAACTAGATTCTTTCTTGATTGTGGTGAAAACTGTAATTTTTATTCTCTAATTGCAGAGTATATTTTACAGATCAATTACATGCTTTTCAATCCATAACAGATCAATACAAAGGACAACACGATATTTAGTAAGTAGCAACTAGCAAGAGACAAAACTGTCAAGCATGAAAGCTATAAAAATCTTCTAAAGGTAACACTAACAGCAACTGTACTAGTAAGTAGTAAAGTAGTAATGCTATAGAAAGTGTTATTCTGTTTCCATTGAGGTAAGGCGTGGCTAGAGATTTGCTCAACCGTGTATGAAGTGTTATTACATCAATTCAATCCGAAACGAATCAAGAAGTCGATGCTGTTCCTATTCGGGAATCGGGAACCTCAGCTCCTCTAGTCCCCTGGCTAGGATTCTGCATTATCATGTAATAAGTAAACGGAAAGTCCGCCTAGAGCGTGACACTATCATCGCACATGATACTCATCAATTCACTGGCAAACAACCGTTAGTTAAGCTGAGGAACAATCTACGTACTCCGTATCATCTACTTACACCTTCCTCGTTACATTTTATTGGCAACACTTAAATATTTTATCTATCTCAAATAATACCAAGAGTTGCCAATGAAACGTAACGGAGTATTATCGAACATGATCAACTATCATTCAAAAGGAAACGTAAGTTTGAATTAGCATAACTWGTATAATGCTTTGTGGAAATTAAAACAAGCATGCATGGTAGAATATTATTAACCATACCATCTCAAACATGTTGCAAATCAATTCCACTTGAAAGATGGAGGAGGAGATTCGAACTCGTAACCTCTGTGTCACGCTGACTCTGATACCATATTAACCAGACCATCTCATGGATGATTGAGCCTAGAAATACAATTATACTATATCAAATATGAACTTGAGAAACACGACGAATCCTATCGGTATAAAAGCCCTTGCTTGCTACTTCGTAATTAATAACTGGATGATTATTCAACAAATGTTGGAAACTTCGAATTGAAGGTTGAGTATGATAGATGCTTCAGCTTTACTAACAAATAAGGCGTTTTTTCATCCACATGAAAGTGAAGCTATTTGGCATGCTTAAATCCTTAATTGGATAATTTATTAAGGGCTATAAACTAGACATTTAAGGGATTGCCTTGAGCTTTTGAACCAGGCACATATTTAAGATTTAACTAAATTCTTAGTTATTCGGTATCATTTATCAATTCAAACCATTACATAAAATTGAGATAAAATGCAATTTAAAATGAGGAATCGTGTAATTAGAATTGAAGTATCCTTAAAGTGACAATTTAGGATCGGTGTACTTCACAATTACAAATACTCTTTCGACTATGCAATAAATGCATTACTTGATATTTTTTTGAGAGAGGTATTAACAATTGAAATATTACATTATCTATTGTCTCTAGTAATAAAGGAAAATTTAATCGAATAATACATAATGTCATATCTTCTGAATTTTATTTCAGCTAAAAAATTATATACCTTTCGTTATTTATAATTGCAAGAAAAGAATATACTATCATTCTAAATTTTWTTTATTATCGCTATGAAAAAAGGAGAAAATATAATAATATATCGATGAGAGCGACGACATAAATTATCCAAAATATTATAGAGAATGTAACCAAACGTAAATTTTACAATAGATGCAGCCACAAGAACACTTGTAGATATGGGTGAGACAACCGAACAAATATCGGAGTTAATTGGAAAGATCATCAAGTAACCATTACAAGGCCACGTAACCCATTCAAAACCACATCCATTTCCTCTTTAAACTCACAAAAAATCCAATCTTCTCTAATCTCTACTATTTCCCCTTCACTCTCTTCTAAAACCCCCCACTTTCTCTCTCTTCCTCAACACCATTTCCAGGTAATTTTTACTCACAATTTTGCTTTTTTTATTTCTGGGTTTTTCTTGTTCCTTTGTTTTTTTTTTTTTACTTATTAGTTCATCAATTGTGGAAATTTAGCTTCTTTTGTTTCTGGGTATTTCTTGTTTTGTATTATGAATTCATTCGTACTGTTATATTGTACATTAATATTGCTTGGTATGCATATTGGATGAGTATAATTTCTGGGTTAGAAGGAATTTGGTATATTTATTAGAAATAAAATAAAAATTGAAGCCTTGAATATGATGCATGTATTGCTTGAATCTTGTATTTTTCTTCTATGTATTACTGTATTAGTTGCTAGAAATTTTGTAATTTAAGGATTCAAATCTTTAAAATTTAAGATGTAATTGGTTTGACTTTGTTAATTTTGTCAACCAATAAATTCCTAAGGTTAAAGTTACACAGTGAGAAAAAAAAAAAAACTTCTATGTTGTTGTAGGTTATGACTATTAGTAGAAGCTTAACCCTTAGTGTGGGAATGTGGGATTTTCTTTCCATGAAGGAAATATAGAAGTAGAGAATTGAGTMAAGTGATTCCACCGAGTTTCTAGAATGTTTAATTGAGACCATGTAATGAGAAATTGAGTAAATTAGATATTTTTTTTTAAAAAAGTATCAAGAATTCAACTTGTCCATCTCATTTTTGACATCTATGTCTCATGGTGAAGATTGAAACTGAACCAGTTTTGGGTTGCAAAATGCATGGCAGTGAAATGGAATTGAACAAAAAAAGAGCTGAGTGATGGAATTGTAAATTATTGAAACATCAACTTAAGTGAGATAGTATATGGCTGTGTGGCATTGTTCAAAGTGTTAGTAGTAGTGGCTTTAAAATACATGATGGACCTTTTCCTCTGGTAATCTGGGATCTAATTCAGCAATCTGTTCAGTTTTAACAAGTGTGCCTCTGGCATGCCTAGGCTCAAGGCACTTCTAGGCTCGGGGGAAAGGACTTTTTCAAAAGAAGTGTGCTCACCTACAAAAGGCGTGCACATTAGTACGCCTTTAGTGAGGCGCACCTTTGCGCTTTTTTGCAAGTAGCTTAATTCCGAGAATAGAAAAATAATACTCCCTCCGTTTTTTTTTTGGATTTTCAATACATTATGGAACGGTTTTTAAGAGTTGATTGAGTTGAATAAAATAGTTGAGTAAGTTGGGTAAAAAGTTGAATAAGTTAGGTAAAAGAGTAAATGTGTGAATGAAATTTTATGGGAAATAGTAATTTTGGATGAAAAGATTGAGTAAAGTAATGAAAGTTGACTTTAGAAAGGGGTAAGTCATTAATGTTAGAGTAAATAAAGTAGATAAAATGTGAAAAAGTTATTTTTAGATTGGTTTGGAACAACTATTTAAAAACATCCCAAAATAGAAACTGGAACAACTAAAAAAAAACGGAGGGAGTAGAAATTTCTTCAAATTAAGAATTGACCTCCCTTTACATGTTGATTTTATAAACCCCAATTTTCAAAAGCTCAAATAGTTAAAACTCATATTTCCATAAGACTAACTTCATTGTTGACCATAGCTTGTGAAGACATTTTCTAGCACCATAGTTTAGTGCCTTTTCGTCTTCTTTCTTTACTTGTTTCATTGTTTTAATAATATTACCCGACATATAACTACTACATGGCGTTTTAAAATTAATTTTAATCAATAATCTGCATAAATGAGACTCTTTTTGGGAAAAAAAATTAGCACCATAAAAACAATTATTTTTTTTTTTTTAAAAAAAAACAAATAAATTAGTTGCACCTTGCCATCTTGCCTACAAAAGGCAAAGGCTTGTGTTGTTGCATTGCGCCTCACACCTAGCCTACAACGACTCTTTGTGCCTTGGTGCACCTTGTTCCTATTAAAACTAAGGCAATCGTATTATTATACTTCTCTTGTAACATAGTAATTGCAACATTTTCCTATAGAGAAAATCTTTATTGTAGATTAGATGGGTTAAGTAGGTGAAAAGGAGAGAGAGTTATGTAAAGTAATTAGTTGCATCCATGTGATTTCTTTTTGAAGGAAAAATTTTGGGGCTCTTTTGAGCTATAATTAGCAAGGGTATTTTCATAATTTTATAGTAAAAATATACCAAAATAAGGAAAGATGAAATTGTTGCATTTATTGTATTACAACTCAAAATGGCAATATTGCGRTTTTTTTTRRCCCTTTTTATTAACGGAGCAAGTATAAGCTTTTTGATATCTTGTTGGTTTWCAGCTGATTGCCTTTCGTTTCTTTCCATGTTTTGGCTTATTGGGTGAGTACTTGCAGTTTGTTTGAAATGGCTGCGTCATCAGCCTGCCTTCTAGGACATGGTTCATCAACCTCGAGCACTAAAACTATTTTGAAGGAGAAACTTTTCCATGGGAACCTAATTGCAACTCCAGGACGTGCAGTGTCACTGAAGTCACCAAAAGGTTTTCTTGTAAAAGCATCTTTGGAAAAGGCTCAGAGTAGTGGAAGAAGAGATTTCTTGAAATTCTTGCTTGGGAATGCCGGAGTTGGTTCAGCATTAGTCAGTAGTGGTAATGCTCGTGCTGATGAGCAAGCAGTTTCTTCTTCAAGGATGTCTTACTCGAGGTTCTTAGAGTACCTCGACAAGGACAGAGTGAAGAAGGTAGATACATATGAAAATGGAACCATAGCCATTGTGGAGGCAATTTCCCCTGAATTAGGCAACCGTGTGCAACGAGTTCGTGTTCAACTCCCTGGTCTTAGCCAGGAGCTGCTTCAGAAGCTTAGGGAGAAAAACATAGACTTTGCAGCTCATAACGCACAAGAGGACTCTGGCTCCTTATTGTTCAATTTGATAGGAAATCTTGCTTTTCCACTTATCCTAATTGGGGGTCTTTTCCTTCTCTCTAGACGCTCTTCTGGAGGAATGGGCGGTCCAGGTGGTCCTGGATTCCCACTTGCTTTTGGCCAGTCGAAAGCCAAGTTTCAGATGGAGCCTAATACAGGGGTAACTTTTGATGATGTTGCTGGTGTTGATGAAGCAAAGCAGGATTTCATGGAGGTCGTGGAATTCCTGAAAAAACCCGAGAGGTTCACTGCTGTTGGAGCTCGTATCCCTAAGGGTGTTTTGCTTGTTGGCCCTCCTGGGACTGGAAAAACCTTGCTTGCTAAGGCTATTGCTGGAGAAGCTGGTGTTCCGTTTTTCTCCATTTCTGGATCAGAGTTTGTTGAAATGTTTGTTGGTGTAGGAGCATCTCGAGTGCGTGATCTATTCAAGAAGGCAAAGGAAAATGCTCCTTGCATTGTTTTTGTTGATGAAATTGATGCGGTGGGAAGGCAAAGGGGTACTGGGATCGGGGGAGGAAATGATGAAAGAGAACAGACACTGAATCAGCTTCTAACTGAAATGGATGGTTTTGAGGGTAACACTGGTATCATTGTTGTTGCTGCAACTAATCGAGCAGACATTCTTGACTCTGCCTTGTTAAGGCCAGGGCGATTTGACAGACAGGTAAAACTTTCTTTTCAGTTTTTCATTGTGTTGTAGTTGGTTCATTTCTTAGGTTGTGCAGTTGTGACATCAAGATTCCAATAGTTGGGAAAACTCAAATCAATTTAAGGAGTGCGTTTTTTAAAGTTATTTATGCAGCTGCAAAGCACTAGTACATTGACTATCCTTTTCTCTTATACAGGTATCAGTAGATGTTCCTGATGTGCGAGGAAGAACAGAGATCTTAAAGGTTCATGCTGGCAATAAGAAATTTGACACTGATGTCTCCCTTGATGTGATAGCAATGCGGACACCTGGCTTTAGTGGAGCTGATCTGGCAAACCTCTTAAATGAGGCAGCTATATTGGCTGGTCGCCGTGCAAAGACAGCGATTTCTTCTAAAGAGATAGATGATTCAATTGATAGGATTGTAGCTGGAATGGAAGGAACTGTAATGACAGATGGTAAAAGCAAAAGTCTTGTGGCGTATCATGAAGTGGGGCATGCCATCTGTGGGTAAGTGAAATGACATGTCCTATTCTAATAATGTACTTCATTCAAACTCTGCAATATTGTTTTGTCATCCTGTTTCAAACTGGTATCCAGCATCTTAAATGTATTGTGAACATGTTAGCTTGAGTTTTATCCTTACATATGATAGGAACATGTAAAGGAAGAACATAACATATCCCGATAACAGAAGTAAGAATTACGTGATTTCTCCTTACATGTTTTTGGCGTCATCCTTTTTCTGTACTAAATATAGTGGGGAACTGGGGATAAATATGTGGTATTAGTTTGGTTCATTCTATTGACCTGTTTAGTTAATGCTCAAACTAAAGGATTCTCTTGCTTTTGTACTTCCTTGATTGAGTACGCTTGTGAAAGAATAAGATCCAAACTGTTATGAAATGGAAATTGTTATTTAAAGTAAATGGAGAATCAGTTAGCACTCCCAGTTGCATTGATATAGGTACGAGATCCATGGATGAAACTATGAAATGTAGAAAGATAATAGATTCGTAGGGTTTAAATCCTCTTTTTTTTTCCCATAATGAGAGGCAATATAGCTATTGAGTGACATTGATATATTGGAGACTTTTATCAAAATTTAAGAATACTCTYGCCTAATTTTTTTCTAATGGAACAATAAACATCATAGCTAGAAATAATATACTCCCTCTGTTTTATTTATTTGTAGATGCCTCAGTTTTTCTATTAAGGCAATTTCACAAAGGATGCCTCACTTTTTTTTTCCCTTTTTTGGGATTGAGGACCACATCAAATTTCCCACTAATCTCTACTCTTTTTTTTAGGGGGGGGGGGGGGGGCATATACCTTTTCACTTCATTTCTCCTTTTTTGGGTCCCACATCCTTTATTAAATACCATAACTCACTAATCAACATGCACAAATTTTGCATCAAAAACCGTGAAACCCCAATTGAGACATCTAAAAAACAGATGAAGTATATATTTTCAAATGTCTATTAAGATTTTTTGTTTTGTTATCAGTTTTGATGGACTGTGTTGGAAGCCCATATTCATTGAGGTTCCTCATGTTTAACATGATCTCTAACTTTCTTCAATTTGTCTGTTTTAAATGTCTGATCTATGATAATAAGTTTTGATGCAATCGGAAAGTGCAGTTTGATTGTTCAATGTGCTAATTTTAGGAAGAGAGAATAAATAGTGTCCACAGTTAACCACCTTTGAAAGTAATGGAGACTTGTAGTCAGAAAACTTTTTTTAATGTGTACAGCTCATGAGTATTGACATTTACTATGGAGTACTTTATATCTTTTTTCGGTGTGTAATGCTTATCATTATTTCATTGCTTTAATGTTTTGTGGTGTTGGTTTTGGTGCTTTTATCCTGTTATGCTGTCATATGTGCTCACAGATACAAGTTAATCACAGAAAACCAAGCTTAAATGATATATTAGTCAAGAGCACCTATGAATCTTCAAGCATGCTTTTTTTGTCAAATGGTACATTGGTACTATTATCATAAATTCAAAGGGATATTTGTCTGATTGTTGATAAAGAAATTTTAGGGAACTGGACTTGATGTGAATCTCAAAAACAAATTGTATTGTTGAATGTTGATATCATATGAACTGTACCATTCACAACAATGACATGTTTGCGCTTTACAGAACATTGACTCCTGGCCATGACGCTGTCCAAAAAGTAACCCTTATACCACGTGGTCAAGCACGAGGACTCACCTGGTTCATTCCTTCTGATGACCCAACTCTCATTTCAAAGCAGCAACTCTTTGCAAGAATAGTTGGTGGTCTAGGTGGCCGAGCTGCAGAGGAAATCATATTTGGTGAGCCTGAAGTCACTACCGGAGCAGCTGGTGACTTGCAACAAATCACTGGTTTGGCTAAGCAGGTAACCATTCAGTTAGCTCCTCTCCTAGTGAAATAGATTGGTATTCTATTTATTTATGTTTTAAAGTTGCTCTCTCCCGTGAAAAAAATAAAGTAAAGTTGCTCTCTTGGATTTGTTCAGGTCTTGTAAAGTAGAGATGTACATAGCCCTAACTGTAATGTGAGATCTATATGGCAACTATCTATAAAGAGTCATTGGGAAACCTTTCTCTCTTTCTTCCCCCTCCCTCCCTTTTCGCCTAGCTTTATTCTTTAAATCATTTTCTCATGGATATGGCTGAATAAGCAATGGTATTTGGTTTCCATTGAGAATATGAACTTGGTAACCCAAAATAGTATTTGTTACCATTAATAACCGATGAAGGGAGTAATTAGAAGCAAAGACGGTCTAAAAGCAAAAAAAAAAAAAATAAATAAATCTTGTGAAGCGGGTTGTAATTACTATTTTGGCTATGGTTGAGACTTGAGATATAGGGGTAATAAAAGTCGAACTGAGAAGAAAAAAGGTTGGTTAAGGTGGTGATAAAAGAATAATGGCATTTTATTTTTTTTTGTGATAAAAAAAGAGAGGTAATACTGTTAAATGTTACGGTGTTACCCTTCGGTGGTGGTGGGTAACTATCACCTCCATATGAGGGTAATAGTTCCTCTATATATTTTCCATTTTCCTCCCACCAACACCACTTTATCCTCTCCGCCACCACTCCACTCCCTTTATTAACACCTCTAAACATTAGTTTTCAGAAGTTTGACTTACCCCCTTAACACATTACCTCGATCCCAAGCATGCCTTTAGTGTGAAACAAGTCAGTGAAGAAAGAAATGGTCTTAAGCTTCAACTCTAAAGGTTGTTGAGATATTTCTGATTGGTTTTTACTAAGATTACCCTAGTTCCTTATTCTGTCAAATTTTTTTGGTGTCACAGATGGTGACAACTTTTGGAATGTCTGAGATTGGACCATGGTCTCTTATGGATTCATCAGCACAGAGTGGGGATGTGATTATGAGAATGATGGCAAGAAATTCCATGTCAGAAAAGCTGGCTGAGGATATTGATACTGCTGTGAAGAAAATTACAGACGATGCTTACCAGATTGCATTAAGTCAGATAAGGAGCAACCGAGAGGCCATTGACAAGATTGTTGAGGTTCTTCTGGAAAAAGAAACCATGAGTGGGGATGAGTTCCGAGCTCTTCTTTCTGAGTTTGTTGAAATCCCTGTGGAAAACCGTGTTCCTGCAGCCGCAACCCCTGCTTCTGTAACTGTATAAGCACYTAAATATACATATATATACAACCAGGTTATCTCTTCTTGTATACCATGTTTTACTGTCACCTATTGGGATTTTTGACCAACTATTCTCATGTAATTTAGATACTGTAAAATTGTAATTAATCGATAGTTGAAGACTCATTTCTGGTCTCCAATCTTCTTTTCAATTTCCTTTGGATGCCATAACGTGCGCGATTAAATGCCATGCCCCTGCTCAAACACAAGGCAGTAAAGCAAACCCTCTTTACYCCTCCAGAAGTAGTGCACATAATTTCTTTGAATCTTATTGTGAATTTGTGATGATGAACCTGAAATTGTTTCATTTGCCATCCATTTCAGAATGGGTTTCTTGTACTGTATTCAAAGTTGATGTATCATAATTTTCATTTTTAACACACTTGACCGATAATTCGATAAATGAACCAGAAACCATCAATCCCATTAGCACTTATCTCTTCAAAATTGATAACTCGATAAATGAACACGAAACCTTTAATCCCATTAGTACTCATCTCTTTATAAGTTTATAGTTGTTTCAAGTTCTTGAAATATTGAAACAAAGATGGAAGATACTTGTCATTATGTCACAAATATTGAAAAAAAACAGAGGAAATTCAAAGCATAAACAACAATCAAATAAATCTTCGAGGCGTGATTAACACTTTGTCAAGACCCTCCACTAAAAACGGGTTGCACGTAATTTGTTTAGGAGATATAACAAAGAACAAAATCAATCACTCTTAGGGCCTGTTTACATTGCTTATTTTCAGTTCAGTTCGGCTCCATTCAGTTTAGTTCAGTTCAGTTCTTAACCCAATTTCTCTCTCTCATAAAATATTCAATTCAGTTCAGTTCAGTTCAGCTTCATTCCGTTAAGTTCAGTTCAGTTCAATTCAGTTGATTTCAGTTAATGTAAACAGGCTTTTAGTATGAATGATTTTCAATGTGCACAAGCGTGTTTGTYGGGTTACAATGATGATGATCAAGATGATGTGGAGAGAATACAAGTGCAATTGTATAGCCAACTTGCTCATCCAAATGCCTTGACAAGTTATCCTTTTATGGGRATATGAATGGYATAACTACAACAATATGTAACCACCCACTSCATATATAACTTTCCACTACATGAGTAACTTCRCACTATATGAATAACTTTTCATTACTAGGTAACTGCCCACTATTAGGTAACTACCTACCATTGGCATTCCTAAGTAACTACCCATTACTTGYTAGTTGGTAACTTTCCACTARCATTTCATAGTATCTACCCACTAACTCATTACTTGTAGGATTTTTGCCACCATATACTTGTTGAAACCACCTTTTCAAGGGAGTGAGGAGTGCATGGTGGTTACCATAACCACCCGTCCACCCACTAATGCCCCCTACTATTATGTCCCAAAGAACACATACATATGTCATTATGTCTCAAAGAACACTTGCGTGAACATGTCATTATGTCTTAAGAATAACTTTGTTTCGTGAACAAGTGTCATGAAACATATGACAATCAACCTTTATATTTTATTTGATAATTTGTTACACTATAACCACACAAACTTTTATTTCGCCAAACATAATCTAAATATCCAACAACAAATTCGCAATATTTTGACTTTTGCTAAATCTGCACTTAGGCTCCGTTTGTTTTGACGGAAAACATTTTCCCGGAAAATGATTTTCCTCCCTCTTTTAGTTTTCTTTATTTGGCCTTTGGAAAGATGTGGAAAATCATTTTTCCAAAGGAGAAATGTCACTTCGGAAAAGGAAAATCATTTTCTTTTGTGTAGAGAAGGATCCACAATTTTCTTCCCACTCCGTTACATCTCCCTTATTCATTCCCCACACCTTCCTTCATTCATTATATTTTTCATTTGCTTCAACGAGTTTTCCTCTAATAAACAAAAAAGGCAAAAAAATTTTCTCTAGAAAATGATTTTTCAATGAAAATTATTTTTCCCTAGGAAATATGATATTCTCATGAAATATTGTATCCATCAATAACAAACGGAGCCTTATTTTCGACTGACTATTGAAGTATATATATGTTTGTCTATTTCATTGTTAGAGCCGAGTTCTTGCCTATATAGCTTCATTCAAACTTTCTAATTCACAAAAAATCTTAATTGGTGATTGTAAATCAAAATCTATATGGATAGATAGATGACACAATTTAATTATTGTACGTGCATAAGAAAGATGTTCCAATATTATAATTCATTATTAAAGTATAATTGAAATAGTATTTACACTACACTAAAATCATATCATGCATCATTAATCTATAAAATAATACAAAGATTAATATAACCGGGTTCACAATAATTATGTGAACCCAATCTACGTCACGTATATTATGTAAACTTATAGTACACGATTTTTACGGTTTCCATAAAAAATGCCTTTTTAGATTCCTTTCTTCAAAAAGTTCAGTTGTTTTTCTTCCTCCATTTTCAACTGCTGCAGAGCAACATTTTTCTCTCTCTTCATTCTCTCCATCTTCATCTTCTATAATCTCTCTCATTTCTTTCACTTCATCTTCTGCCTTTTCATTTCTTAGAAAATGACTAAAATAACATCAGAATGGAACTCTAAAAAACTTCTGAATTTGGCGAGGATCAGTGTGTAAAAACGGTGAAGTTAGTGATAAAGTACTTGCGAAATTCGACAAAACTGATTTTAAAAAACAAAGAAGGATTGAGAAGTTCTATCGTCGTCCTCCTTCAACTGAGAAGTCTATTCAAGGTTTAGATCTGTTTTTATTTTTTCTAAACGTTATTATTGTTTAGATCTTTGAATTTTTTTTTGTTTTATTTTATTAATCTGTTTTTATGTGAAATGTGTATGTTATTGTTCTATTCGTATATTATGGTATTTTGTTTAGTGATATTTGTGTAATTTGCAATTGTTGTTGTATTTGTTTCGGTTGTAAAAACTATTGTCCCTACGTTAATAGATTACGTAGTTGTTTAGATAATGTTATACTGTAGTTTTAAATGTTATTATGTATTTTATGTGATATTTATGTTTTATGTTATTTTGTAGTTTGTAATAATACGGTTTTAAAATATAATGTATTTATGCATGCTTTTTGTATGTCACAATCTCTATTTTCGGTTTTCTAGTATATTAGGTCTTTTATGTAGCTTTCTTAATATTATTGTTGTGTTTGATATTATGTATTTTCAGATAATTATGTATCTGAAACCTGTATTTTTTTAGTTTTCGCTACTTTAGGCCTGTTAAGTATCTTTTTTTTTAATTATGTTTTTATAGTTGATATTATGTATATCAGATAATATTATGTATCTTGTGTGCTTTATTATTATTTGATATTATCTAGGGTTTCTCATATAGTTTGTGTTGTATATACTCTTTTTAAATGACAAATGATGTTTTGTGCCTGCTTTGTGTACTGTGTCTATCAATCTATATTGTTAGTGTTTTCGTATTGTAGGTTTTGTTATATACTCTTTTTGTTGATATTATGGTTCTTATAGTTGATATTATGTGTGTTCAGATAATTATGTACTTGTTTATGTATTATTATTAGATATATTTAGGTTTTCTCATGTAGTTGTGTTGTATATAGTGTTTTTTAAATAATAAAATGTATTGGTGCGTGCTTGTGTGTCTGTCAAATCTAATTTATTGGTTTTCTTAGTCTAGGTCTCATTATATATTTTTTGATTGATATTATGTTTGTTATATAGTTGATATTATGTATTTTTTTATATAATTTAGTTTTTCAATGATTTTAAATTCTTTCACTGTGTTAATATATATTTTATATTAATTTTATATTGTTCTTTTAGATATTTATGTGTTAACTGAAATATTGGTATCATTGAATTTTACAAGAAGTATGAAAGTAAATGTGATATCTCGACGAATGAATTTTCCAACACATTTTTGAAGGTAATAAAGTTTTAATGCATTTTAAATAATATGTATAGTGCATATTATGCTGTAACATTTTTTATGCCTATGTTTCTGTTTAGGTTAAAATTATGTATTTTTGAATAATATTATTATCTTTCATTATAGTATTTTTGAATAATATTATATCTTTCATATTATGTAAGTTTGAATAATAATATGATTCTTTTTAATTATAATATGATTTTCATACGCAGATTATGTTAATGTCTTTTGTAAATGATATTAAATATTGTTTTATGATGAAGTCTTTTATGTTTAAATGTACATAGTAGTGAACATCAGCTTGTACAATCTGCTGAAAATATTAGGTCTTCACAGTCTGATGTGATAAGATGATAGTTTCATGATGCCCAGATACGAAGAAGGTATTCGCAGATCATAATATAAGCTGAATCGATAATTTTTCAATTTCTTATTATATTATTGATATTAATTTTTTAATTTTGTTTTCAGCGACAAGAACATGATGGTGCTTCATTAAGTGATGATGTAAAAATAGTTCTGCACCATCTATATACCAATTTGTTGAAAGAAGGTTCAATAGTATTGGATTCTAATGGGTATTCATATTTGACGACATCAAATCACCTGTTCTGCATTAAGACAACATGTAATCCTACTAGAATCACAAGTTAAATGAGTTTATGGTTGTGTATATAGACAAGCCTGTGATTGATATGGGATTTGGTCACTGCTTGAAGTTGAAAGAATGAATAGATGTGATAAAACACTCTTTGCATGGATGTCCAGAATTTTAATGACGATACTTCTGTATTTCGTATATCTGATACAAGGAGTTCATACTAAGTGAATAGAGATGTGTATGACCTGTTTTATGTTCCCTATGTCTGAACGTGATTGTGTTTTCAGTTTCAAGGGGTCCGAACGCAAGTATCCACATTACGTTTAAAAGCACAATGGAGACGTACTTCAATGTGTAGATGAAGAAAGAGGTACTATTCCACTGACTGTTGTTGATAGGGAATAAGAAGAATAATTAACGAAAAAGGAGATGTAAGTGTTGTTCAAGAAGTTGTGGTTGATGATGGTTTCCTCATCTTTTTTGCTTCAACAGTAAGTTCTTACCTTGATTTAAGTTGGGTTTGTTTCTAAGGACATTGACAACATACACAAGTATAATAGATTGCAGTAGTCAAGTATGTTTGTTGGAGGTTGAAGTATCCACTTATAAACATATGAACGTTTGATAAAAAAGGGCACTCACTTCATTCGAGGGAATGTGTTATTATGTTAATGCTGGTAATTTTCTACCATTTCAGAATTGGTGATGAAAGGATTCCACAGTCTATCCCTCTTCTTCCTCCGTATTGGACCAATGACGATTTAGAAAAAGGTGTATAGCTGAAGCTAGTGGAAATTTGTACTGGTATATGGATAATTCTTTCCTATTAGCGAGCATTATGATTTGTTGATGGTCATGTCAATTTGAAGAAGCCAGTTAAGAAAAGTCTCAGAACCAGTGATTCATATGGCTTCTAAATCTACTGCTTCTCCCACTTCTAAATCTGTTGCTGCTCCCACTTCTTCTCAACCAACAAATTTATTTCAAATGAAGAAGCTGTGATTAAAGATGTGAAAAGAAGAAGAAAAAGATGAAGCTTGATTTAACTTTCCTGTAGGGACAGAAACTGATAAACAGATTGCTAAATATGCAATATGATGTGAGTTTAATTATTGTTTCTAAATGATTATTATGTGTTTTGTGAATAATATTTATATGTAGTAAATGATATTATGTTGTTTGTGAATAATATATAATAGTAGTAATCAGTATAGTAGTTATTTCATTTTTAGGTTATCTGTATTTATTTGAATAATATTATGAATTATAGTTCTTATTTGTATATATATATATAATAAATTATAATATTCGTGAGTATATAGTATTTATGTTTATATTTTTTCTTTTTTATAATTTTGTTTTTATTTGTTAGCTTATGTCATATTATGTACTTTTTGGATGTAGTATGTATTATATATCATATTGTTGCTGAGAAATATGGTGTAGTTGAAATTGCTAATATATTATTCTGGATGTTATTTATATGTATTTGTTTAGTGTTACTAATTTTTTTTTTTGTATTAATTGTGTATAAATGATCTTGTTTTTGATTATTTATTTTTTCTTTTTAAATTATGTAGCCTGTTCATGGGCGTTTATTTTGCAATGGAGGAGGGTATGCACGTTGTTTCTTCATTTTACATTGAGTGACGTTCAAGGAGTGTGAGAGGAGAAGAAAAGAAAAAAGTCGACTAGCTACTGAATTGTCATCACGAGGATTCTTTGATGATATTTTGAGTACTGATTTGTTTCAAAAGTGGTTTGATCGATGGTCACTTCATTTGTGAACTTGTCAAGGAAATACCTGTTGATGCTAATCCGGAATGTTTTCCATCTGTGTGCTGTCTTCTCAATACGTAGTGATAAAGCTGATAAGATGGTTAATATTGTTTGAATTCAATTTTTGAGAATGAAAGTACTCTCATCCAAGTGTTTACACGATGTTGCTTTTCAGAAAGAAGTTTGTCAGTTGGACATTGCAAAATTTCCTGAATTTGGAAGAACCTGTCCTGTAAACAACCTCTACTCTTCTTATGTCACCAATGATGAAGAAGTATGAAAAGAGATTTGGAAATCTTCCTATTTTTTTGAAAGAGGTTTGTAGATTATTCATCTGTGAATGTTAAAACCTCTAGAACAAAGGTAATTTTTATTTTTAACTTTTTTTTTTACACTGTTTGATGATTTAATTTCATTTTCATATTATATGATTATGAATAATATTATACACTTGTATAATAATATTATGTAATGTTGCTAATATTGTTTTTTAGCACTTATTTTATTCTGCTTTTAATAACATATGTTATCATTTATTTATATTATGAATTGATTTTTTGTTAAACTTTGTTATTTTAATTATATATGTTATTTAATTTAAATGTTGTGTTGTATGATATTATATGCTTTTTAGATATTATTATATATCTTTGAATCTAGTTGAATATAATAATATAAATGTTTTTGAATTGATGTGGTTTTCAACAATATTTGTTGTTTGTTAGTATATTATATAGTTTTGTTATTACTCTATGACAATTGTTATTTATTAGGTATTTTTTTTGTGTACAGTGAAGTGATTTTCAAAGCACTGATGTATTCTTCTTGCCAAAGAAGTGAGTTTTGCGATCGCTAGTGAAAAGAATATTCGATATTTCATTAGATATATTTTTTATTGCAAGATTCTGTGAGATGAACATATGAAATGTCTATGTCATCCATATAACAAGAAGCCAAAGAATATATACTTTGGATCAAGCGGCGGTAGTAAGTATAATAATTATTATTCTATTTCATTTATCTTTAATAAATTATTATATTTATTCTAAATTGTGTGTTTCTTTTTTATTGATGTGATTTATTATATTATATTAATAAATGATATTGATATTTGTTAAAGGACATTATATAAGTAGTACATAATATTATTTGTTTTATGTTTTAATAACTTAATTATTTAAATAATTAATATGCACTTGGATTTTTATATTATAATTAACTTCATTTATCTATTATGTCTTATGCTGTTGTTTTATACAAATATTATGAATTTATAGTCCTTTTTGTGTATTAGATAACAATATTATATATTTTGTGTAGTATATATGTAGTTTTTGGATATGAATGTTTATTTTTCTTTTATTGTAGACTACTCTTCTTGAGGCTGTAATCTTGGTAACATGGACAACTTGATTGGATTCATACTGCTTGAGTTTTCAGTTTGAATGAATGTGATTTCATGTTCATTCAGACATTGAAAAGTATTATTAATTTTTGCTGTAACCATATTATTATTTTTAATTATATTCTTTTTTAATATTTTGTTAAATATTAATTTTTTGGACATGCAGATTTTTATTTTCCTTTGTTGTTAATCTGTCCAATACCTATTTTATATGTTGTTGCTGATCTGTATGAAAGAAGAAGTCATATTTTTTTAGATAATCTGGATTAACGACGATGACATACAACAATCAAATGACATAAAACACCATAATTTTAAGAGAACGCGTGTTGTTCAGTATGAAACGCTGTCTCTTAAATTAAAAGACCGTGGGTTTGATATGAAAACCGGTTCTCTTCAAGTGGGCTGTCTTAAAGACCCGTTTTAATAACACATCTCTTCAGGTTGTGTTATATTGTTGGTTTTGCAGGCGCACCACAATTCAACAACAAATCCGGTCCTTACCTAAAACCGGTATTGGTCTTGTTTTGTTATATTAATGTTTAAAACATTGGACTATTTTTTACTTCAATAAACCATCTTCATACCTCTTCATTTCCCTCATTCTCATTATATCCCTCATCCTTCTCTCTCCTCATTATTTTCTGTTTTCCCCCTCTTACCTCTCTCATTTTCCACGGTCCCTTACTTACCTTTCCCCTTCTCCCTTTATCTCCATTCTCCTCTCATTTCATTTCTATTTTAGGGTTAGTTAAATCATTTTTTTTTTTCTGTGCTTGGTTTTCATTGGTAATTTCTTGGTTTTCGTTTCTTGTATTTGACTTTTTAATTTCTTTGTTGAGGCTTTTCGTTTTCTGTTTGTAGATCTAGCTTATTAGTTTTCTGTTTCATTTTTTCATTATTTTGATTATAGTGTTTTCGTTTTAGTTTTTTAGTGCTTTTCGATTTTGAGTTTCAATTTTCGGGTTATTTCATTTTTTTCCATTTTTTTGGGTTTTTTCCGGCTAGGCAGTGTCCATTGGCTGACACTTCGCGGCGACTTCGTGAACTTTGCCCCCCATAGCATAAACGGATACTTCGTCGTTCCACGTGCCGCAGACTTCGCTACAATAGCAGCAACATCATCAACATTTAGGGTTTGATAATATTAACAACAGCAACAACATCAAAAAAGAAACAGGTTAGGGTTTAATAATGGTAATGTTATTGTTGGTTGTGAATATGGATGATTTTTTGGGTGTTTTTTGAGGTTGTGGGTTATACTTTTCTTCATTTGATTTGTTTTTTTTTGTTTCGTTATTGATTATTCCATTTTGTTTTTCAATTTCTTTACAATCTCATTTTTAATTGGTTTTCAATTTATTTGCAAGGTTATTTCGATTTGTAATTTTTTGCTTTTAAACTTATTCATTTTCATTTTTTTCAAGGTTTCGTTTTTCATTTTTCTTGGTTTAAATTTAGTTTTTCTGGGTTTAATTGTTTTTAGGCTCTGTTTGGGTTTTATTTTTCTCATTTTTTTCGTACTTAATTTTAGTTTCTCGGTTTAAATTTGTTTTATGGTTTTTTTTTATTTTTCGGCTTCATTTTAATTTATGAGTTAAATATGGTTTGCAAAATTGATGTTGCATTTTGTTGGGGTGAAATTTTCATCAATTGTTAGATCGTGACTTTATTTGCAATCTTAGATCTATTTTTTTCCAGCAATATTTCAATCAAAATTTTCTGTGAAAATTTTATTTGGTATTTTTTTTCAAGTTTGGTTTTTTAGAATTTGGGTTTCCATGAATTGTTTACTGTTTTATGTGAATTGCTATCAAGTACTGATTGTTACTGTTTCCATGAATTTGTTCTGCATGCCAAATTGCTATCAAGTACTGATTTCGTTCAAGTGTTTATCTCCTTTAGTTATTAGTTATTACCTATGGCCATGTTTAATTTGGTCATGATATGCTACTAATGGCCATGTTTGAATGTTGATTTGCAGATTTTTGGTGTGAACTATTGCGTATCAAGTTGGGCCTTTTGTCGTTTTTTCCGTCTCAATAGTGGTATCAAGTTGAGCCTTTTGTTTTCGCGTCCTTTGTAGTATGATATGGATTTTTTTTGTTTAGTAGAAACCTTCTCAAGAACGTGGTAGAATACTTGTAATTTTGGTAGCTTGAAGGATATTGTATTTTTTTTTTATAAATATTGTTTTCAATTAATTTAAATTTGAAATTTGAATTGTAGTCATGATGCACAGTATAAATTCGATATTGTAGTACATTTTATTGGGAATATGGATTCCATATTCAATCCATATTCCCAATAAAATGTTTATTTTTTTTAAAATATAAACAAATCAAAGAGACCGGTTATTGTTATTAACTGGTTTCTTAGATATATCAAAGAGACCAGTTATTAAGTCAGAACCGGTCTCTTTGGGGATGGTCAAAGAGACCGGTTTTAGCGTGACACCGGTCTCTTTGACTGATTTAAGAGACCGTAATAAAAAACCGGTCTCTTACCCAAAGAGACCTCCCAGATGTAGACCGGTTGTTTGGAGGTCTCTTTGGGGGTTTTCAACCGGTCTCTTAGGCGATTTTTGTAGTAGTGTGATATAGGACATGAGGATTATGAGATAAGGATTGCAAAGATTGGATGTTTGATTTCCAAATGTCTTAAAGAATTTTTTATAAAATTTCTTGGGGCTGGATTTCCTATTGAAGAATTTGCAATCCCTGAAGTTCGAGGAGATTGGAAACAAGGAGCATATGACCTTGATTGTGGATGTTATGTGTTAACAAATATGCTTTTGTTTTATGGAAGTGTTAAGTTATACTTTTTTTATTATGTTATTTTGTTATAATATTATGTATTTATTTAGAATATTATTATGTTTTGATTATGTAATTTTTTTTTGTAGCCTGTTGCTAGAAAAGAAATAAGGGTTGCATTGGCTGCATGTTTGGCTCTATCTGACTGTAATCTTGAAAGGGGGAATCATTTAAGAACTGTAAAAGCAAAAAGAGAGAACAAACTTCAAATGGAAATGAAGGTCGATGAAAACATGAAGAATACAGTTGAAGAAAAAGATGTCAATGCCCCAGTTGCCAAGAAGAACACAAGGAAAAAGAATGGTCATTGTAATGCAGAAGATGATAAGAAGAAGAAAAGAAAGAAGAACTGTTAGGATTAACTCTTAGAATTCTAACTTAGGTTTTTAGTATAATTTGAAACTTTTATTGTAATATTTTGTGTAAGTTTTTATTAGGATTCCGACTTAAGAAATAACGTTTGCAATGTATTTCATGCTTAATTATTGAAGTAATATCTTTAAAACTTATTTGTTGATATTATTTACTATTATAGTATATGAATTTCATATTATAGTATTAAGAATGATATTATATACTTAACGTAGATTTAATTTTGTTTTACAAAATAAGGGTTATATAATGTATTTTGTGTATGATTTGTGTCCTTTAATAAGATATATAATACACTTTTGTATTATATAATATATTTTAAATTATATATTATTCTATTTTACTTGTATGTGAACATAATGTATTTTTGAATGATATTATATACTTTAATATACTGTAAAATAATATAATATTATAATATAATACTATAATATAATATCGTATACAAACTATAATATCTATAATTTAAAGTCATTATACAAACTATATAATATAATACTTCATAATAATAGTTTTAAAAGTCATTATATTACACGAACCCCATGACAAAATTTATTGTGACTGCCCTAGGTAACTGAAGAAGAAAACTGCTCAATGACCAAGACCAATAACTACCCATCATTACGTTTCAAAAAGCAACTGACACTTGTTCAGTTTTTTATTTAAACTTATCGTGATTGCCCTATTTTTGATTCATTATAGTTTTGCTTCTTCATTTTCTACCAAAAAAAAAAATTCTCTTCTCTTTTGTTATTATGGGTTTAGAGAGTTCATCCTCAAAGAAGACTATAGTTGGTCTTCCAAAAGGTAATTAATTATTTTGTATTTTCATTTTATTTGTTGTTATTTGAATTATGTTTTTATGCTTATATTTTTTGTTTTTTTTAATTGTAAATTTGTCTTCACTCGAATCTGCTCCGGGTTTTTGTTCTAATCCGGACATATTAATCTTTCATGTCTTCTCCAAACTTGCACTTGAGGATACTGCGAAGGTAAAACGAACATGCAAGCATTGGAGAATTTGGTGTACTATGACACACATTGCATCGTTTGAAATAGGTTCAGAGAGTGAGAAGTTCAGAAGTTGGTTTGCTTATGACAGCATTTATAATGGAGGAAAGAAACGTGAAGCATGGTTGAACAGAAAGGTCGAAAATGCAACCGAGGAAGAAAATTTTCCTTGGCTATTTGAAGATGTTCCTGCGTTATATTAAGTATTATTATTATAGTATTTTGGAGGATACTATATAGTTTTATATATTATTATGTACTTTTGAAGAATATTATGATATTTTGAGGAATAGTATTAGCTTTTGAATATAATGAAAGGAGTACTTTTGTATGATGTGATGTAAGGAGTACTTTTGTTAATATAATGAAAATATTCTTAGTTGTTCAGTAATTTAATTTGGTTGTGTATTATGTTTTATAAATTTATATTATGTACTTATGGATAATATAATGTGTTTACTACGTGATAATATCTATATGGTATTAGAATTACATAATGTTAAATATAAATACATAATATGCTATTATAATACATAATATTAGAATCATATAATATGAATCAAAAGTACATTATAATACATGTATCTTAATTACTCCCTCTGTTAAGGATATTATTAATATTTATTATAGATGTGTTAAAAATACATATTATTGAGGTGTTTCCATGTTATGGTTTATTATTTAATTTACTTATAAACTAATAATATGTACTTTTAAATAATATATTATATAATTATATATCGGGATTTATAATTATATTATGTATTTAGAAATATATTTCATTTCATACTATGTATTTATAATGGATATTGTAACTTTTTGTTATTATAAATTTTGTAATATTAATATATACTTTTAGATTATATTATGTAGTTTTCATATACATATTATAATGAAATATGATATGATAACAATTGATAAGTAATATGGTACTGTATATGCTATTAGAAACAGTAAAACTTATTAATGTGTTTATTTAAAAATACAAAATTAAATGCACTAAAACAGGTGTTCTTTTTGAACTATTGGTGTTTTGGAACCAAACTCCTTGTGCCTTTGCTTACCTTTTTTTGATGGTTTCTTGTATGAGTCATAAGATCCTTTTGATCTCTTATTATCTTTTCCTTTTGTGACAGCTCTGTCTGGGTCTAAAACAGATACCCTATCTGTTTGTGTTTGACTTCTCTCCAACATTGTTTCATCAATTGATTGTTGTTCTAATTCTTTTGCTTGTTCTTCAGCAGCTTTCCTTTCTGCTTCCTTTATAGCTTCTTCAACCTTGATTTGCGACTCTTTGTAAGAATCTTCTATTATTTTTCTTGCTTCTTCAATAGTATGGCTCTTCAAAATTAGGTTGTAGTACCTGTATTAAAGATAATACATAATATCAGATTTAAAATACATAATATCATATAAATATACAATATATAATCATTTATTACCTTCTTATCATATGTAATCTCCATGGTGTGAAATCATTAAGTATTCCAGAAGCCCTCTTTTTATTATCATATTTCTCCCAAATGTCCCTTTTTGCAAATCTAGACCATCTTTGTGATATATACCTTTCTGGTATTTCAGGAATTGAATGCAAGTGTAAGACTCTAATTGAATGGAAGCATAACCAGTCTGATTCTTCAAAGTTCTTGCATCCGCAGATTAAAATCTTTTTTGGAAAATTGAATTCAACTAATTGAGAAGAACCAGAGATACCATTGATGAACACTCTGTATGTCAATTTTGTCTCATCTCTACTATGCAACTCAATATTACTAGCCATAGCATATTTAAACTCTTCCTCAAAATCTCTGAAAAGAGTATGTGTATATATATTCGCTGCATGTGTTAAGTAGTGAACTCATGCAATGATCAGACTTTGGTATCCCTCTCGTGCAGTTGAAATCATCTCTTTCTTCTTGTCTTCTCCATCTTTTGATTGTAGCTTGGAAAATTGCAGAGAAATCAGTCAGACTTGTTGTTTTGTTAGCCTTGAATCCCACTGCATGATTAGTACTCTCGCTCCTTTGTGACGAAAGGATTCCAGCAGAGAAGAAATCCTTGTTAAAGGCAGTGCACCACTTTTCTCTTATGTTATATAATCTCCTGAACCAATCATCATCTTCTAACTTATATTTGTGTAACATAAAACTTCAATTTTCTTCAAATTCTTCCTCTGTTATGCACCCACTCAAATATTTGTAAAAAATATTCTTGAAATCTTTATCTAATTTGAGCATTGGAGGGATTCTATGATGCTTGATGATTATAACATCTTTGGTGATGTTTTGGTGTTTGATACTACATATAGAACTAACAAATACAATCTCATTTGTGCTCCATTTGTTGGAATCAACAATCATTGGAAGAATTGTATGTTTGCATGCGCGTTTTTAGGAGACGAAACCAAGGAATCATTCGAATGGGTCTTTGAGACATTCAAGAAGTCAATGAAAGGAAAAAATCCAATTACTATCTTTAGTGATCAAGATGCTGCAATTGCTGCTGGAATCAGAAAGGTAATCTTAAAGTACATAATATCTAGTAAAGTTATATAATATTGAATTATAAATATATAATATTCTACATAACTACACAATAACATATAATATTATTCTATGTCACAGATTTTTCCCACTGCAAGACACAGATTGTGTTTATGGCATTTAGCTCAGAATGCAAATGCAAGAATAGGAAATAAGCACGAGACCTTCCTTCTTCATTCAATCTCACTCTAAAAAAGAAGTTCTCCTCCTCTTGCATTTGATCATATAATTTATCAACAACATTCTGCGAGTCTTTTCCTTCAATAGGCTTCATTTTAAGCTTATAATAGCAGTTAAAGTGGTCTTTTAGTGAGTGTCCAACAACTTCCTCACCACCAGCTTCAGAAACCATGTAGTTATAAGAATCTATTGGTCTTAAACCACATTCCTGCATTGCCTGAATTGTATTTTGCTTTGGAGATGAGATTTGTCTTTCGGATCTGTAATTATGACTTTGCGTTTCTCTTGTAAGAGGGTGGTTGTGGTGAACAACATGCTGTATTACTTCCTAAAAACCATCTTTGTTTATTTTTGCTCTGATGTATGCAGGACAATTTGTTCTCGTAATCATGACTCTTCTTGGCCTTCTTTTTCTTTTGTTCTTTGTTGGAGCTTTCTTCTGTTAATATGCTTGTTGTTGTATCATTTGTTTGTTCTTCTTCCTTGTCTTCTTTTTTTCCCAGTGTTCCTCTCCCCTGCTGCTGTGCAAAGATAGTACTTTTCTTTTATGCTTAAAGTTGTTGGGTTTGGTCTGTGCTTGCCCTTTCTAACACCAAAACCTACTATTGAAGCATGTTGTTTATATAGATCATAAATTTCCATCATTGTTGATCTTGTGTATCCTAACAATGATGCTCCAAGTTCTTCATTTGAACCTATATTCATTTTAAAATGTAATATTATGGTAAAGCATATAACAATATTATATATATAAAAAAAAAAAGCAAACCTTCTTTAGATTATTCATAAATTAGTAAAGTACAATATTATATAAAAAAAATAAAGCAAACCTTCTTTAGATTATTCATAAATTAGTAAAGTACATAATATGGTATTAGAATGAAATAATATTAAATATAAATACATAATATGTTATTATAATAAATAGCATAATAGGAACTGTTCTTTTGATTGATCATAAATTTCTTAACTACATTATATCATATTAGAATCACACAATATGAAACAAAAGTACATTATAATACATGTAACTTAACTAATCCCTCCGTAACAGAGGTAGTACATTATATGATATTAGAATCATATAATATGACATAAAAGTACATTATAATACATATGACTTAATAAGATCTTTAATAACAATAGAGAGGCATTTAATATCACTATACAGGTTATAATAATTTTTTAAATAACATAATAACAAATGTTCTTGACATTACTCGTAAAGTAACAAAATACATTATATCCTATTAGAATTACATAATATGACTATAAAGTATATTATATCGTTAAAAATTAATTTATATTTTGTTTTATCTGTTAAAATACATAACATCATAATAGAATTATATAATATGAATTTTAGTATGACATTAGTATTAAATTGTTCATTTGTTGTACGATTTATAAATAACACAATTGCATTATGTTATAAAAACAGAGATTGACAATACTACATTCTAATTACCTTGATTCGTTGAAAAGTTGCTGGTATTTTCCTGATTTAATTGCAATTGCAACTGCTTTTGAGATTGAAGTTGCTGTTGATCTTCTACTAATTCGATTTCTGTTTATTTTATATAAAATTATCATATATTACAATTTATATCATAAATCAAATTCGATAACTTATAAATTGAAGAATAAAATATGAAAAATGAAGTTATCTACCTTGTTCAACAGCAGAAGCATTCAAGTCTATTTGCAATGAGTTTCGATTTGTATGTATTTCTTCTTCGATTCTCGAACTTTGATATTCTCGATCTTCTTCTTCGATTCTCAAACTTTGATATTGTCGATCTTCTTCTTCGATTATTTCGCTTAATGTATTTGATTTTATGCATTGATTCAGATCTATTGTGAAATTAATGAAGATTCATTCATTATTTTTTTATTGTAGATGTAGAGTAATTGCAGAGAGAGAAGCTCTGAGATGATGTAGTTGAGAGATGAATGATTTAGTTGAGCGTTAGTTATTATGTAATTTACGTTATTATGTTATTATGTATTTTGGGCTTTTGGGCCGTTAGTAATCACGTGAGTTGTTTCGGTCCACAATAAGTTTACTGTGGACCGGGTCCATGCAAGACGGATTGATAAAATAAAGGGATACCCGGAAGACGTACATGATACCACTGATTATACAATATAACATTTTACGTTTTTCATAGTGTATCTCCATATTTGGGGATCATTGTAGGAGATCGAACGTGATTTTATCGTACAACCGGTCCACCGGTCGTACTATTTGCCGAAATCCCCAATTATTTACCTTTTTTTTAATCTATGCATCTATGCATGAGTTTAGGGTTAATAAATTTTCAAATGTAGCATTATTAATTAAATTCATTAAAATTTAACCATAACAAACAATTGCAAACCACCATGCACCAGTGCACCACCAGTGAGAATTTGGATGCGTAAGGGAAAAGTTGGTGGCAGTGCATGGTCAAGGAAGGGATTGGTATGGTGCGCAAGGGTTTGAAGGGATATTTGGATTTGACATTGGAGGAGACAAAGAGAGTTAATTAAGAGGAAGCATTAATTGGCTTGGTGGTATGAGGCGTGATATAGTAGCCTAGGAACCCGGGTTCGAGTCTCTTTTTCTTTGCCAAAAAAAAACCAGAGAGAGTTAATAAAGGCTTTTGGGACTTAAGTGGGGTGGTGGTAATTTGAGGCTGCATGTGGTGGCTTATTGTGATGGTGTGTGGAGGTTTAGGTGGTTATGGTGGTTAAATTTTAACGGTTTTAATTCTAAATGTTATATTTTKGAGTTTAACCCTAAACTCAAGTATATAGTTGAGAATTCTCAGGATCATAAGTACATCATTGTGAATGACATGTTTGAATAGAAATATTTCATTTCAAATTATGAATT
The DNA here is from genome assembly GCA_008642245.1 of Bassia scoparia. NCBI lineage: Eukaryota > Viridiplantae > Streptophyta > Magnoliopsida > Caryophyllales > Amaranthaceae > Bassia > Bassia scoparia. Next base: position 58,985 of record SNQN01001896.1, read on the forward strand.
TGATCCAATTTATTTGTTTGAAAAGTYCAAGAATTTAAATTTGTATTTGGGCCAAATCTAAACTAATAATAACATCAGTTCAATTTATTGAATTTCAAATTCCAAGTGAAATGGTGTCATTTCAAATGATTTTTTTACTCATTTCTTTCCTTCATTATTTCTCTCTCCTCTACCTTCACCCCAACCATCATGATACTCTCTTTGCCATGGCGAACTTACTGCGATTCTCTCTCCAGTACTGTTGCAGCTAGAGCTGTCAGTTTAGTTAATCAACTGTTGGTTAAACTGAAATAACTGAAAATTTAACTGAATCAAACTGAATTGKAACCAATTAATAACTGAAATCAACMAAAAAATGTTAACAAAACTGTAATAAACTAAAAAGAAAAAACWAAAACTGAACTGTAACTGATATAAAACAAACCGAAACTGAACTGAACTGCTAAAAATGTGAAAAGTTGATGCAATAAAGTGAACTGAACTGAACTGAAATCAAACTGCTTTTAACGGAAACTGATTAAACTGAATCCAAAATTGTATAATAATAATAATAATAATAATAATAATAATATATAAAATAATAAAATTATAAATAAAATATAATAATAATAATAATAATAAGTAATATAATAAGAAAGATAATAATAATAATAAAATAATAATAATAAAATATAAATAATAATAATAATAATAATAATAATAATATAAATAATAAAATAATAATAATAATAATAATAAAAAAATAATAATAATAATAAGATAGAAAGCTAATTAGTTAATAAGGCAATAATAACAAGTTATAAATCAAAACATAAGTGACATATCCAAACAACAAGTTCAACAATATCGTATACAACTAATCGAACAGTTATTTCAGGGTTTAACCGACACAGTGTCCTATCCAAGACATCAATCGGTAAAATTTGTTAGTAGTTGTGCAAATGAAACCAAACACCCTTGTTCGTAATCTCGGTACAAAAAATTCAAATTTGTGACCAATATAAATTTAGACAATCTTACTCCAAACTGATGTGAAATAGATTTCAAACTGAAATAACTGATTCAAAATTGAAAAAATGGACGATAAGTGTAAAAAAAGTTGTGGTTCGAACTGTTTAAATTGTTGAATTGATTGGCTAAAACTGAAATAAATTGTAACTGAACTAAACTGAACTGTTTTGCATCAACTGAACTGAACAAAACTGAATTATTTTTAACTGAACCGAACTAAGAATTTGACGTTTGAACTGAAACGAACTGCATGTTGGTTTTAACCATAACTGAACTGTTAACTGAATTGAAACTCTAGCTGCAGCTCGCGATCATCCTTTTAAGGTTGCAAATTTCTCATCACTAGAATTGTCGAAAATTGTCTATTTTAAATAATTTCGAAAACAAAATTTAAGCTATTTTGTTCAATTTAAGGTAAATTGCATCTTTTGTGTTGTTGACATTAGGCAAATTTTATGTTATAAGCTTGCTTTATCACAATTACACTACTTCAACTGATCTCGAATCTTAATTATATTTTTTTTTTTCTTCAAATAATTAATTTGGGGCTAAAATTAAGGTTTTTTACTTTTAATAAACTTCTAATTGATTCACTAACACTCAAAAATTGGAATTTGAAGCAATATTGGAAAATAATTTTGATATATTAGCAAAATCATTTTTTGTCTGTGTTAAGGATAATTGGCAGCGTTTGTTCCAATATTTTTTAATAAAGTTTGCAATTGTCACGTACTGAAACTTTTGTCTAACATCAATCTTCAATATTTGAAAGGATAAATTTTAGGCTAGCTACGACGCGGCGAGTTTGGATGTAGTGGTGGTATGGGTTTGTGTTGTTTTGGATAGTGGTCTTGTACTCTTGTGGTGGTGGAATATTATGGTGRAATTTAATTTGTTATTTAAGTATTGTACATTTGTGGTGGTGAAATTGTGAATACTGGGGGGTTGTCCGCTAGATGGGGCATTAGGGTGTACAGTAGGACGAAAGAAGAAAAAAGGGAATCTTTTTTATTTTGATTTTAATTGTTGATTTGTTTAGATTAGAATAATAATATGAAATAAAAACCAAACCAATTAAAAGTTACATGTATCATATTAACATGTTGAATAGGTTAATAATAGGATTAATAGGGCATGAATCATTCAAAGTAAATAATTATACAAGTTAGACTTAGGAAAATTTGCTGAAAATTACCTACTTTTTTGCAAACTTTAAAATAACTATTCRTTATCTTTTTATTAAAAATAATTACTTGTTTTTTGGCAAAAATTTGTAAAACACTACCTGTTTTGATTTTCAGGACAAATGAAAAACCATTTTCCAACATGTGGGTCTCACCTCTTCTTCATTTCCCTCTTTATAACTCCCCAATTATGCGTAATGACCATTATACCCTTCTCACTCTCTTTCCTTTCCTTCTCCTCCATAACTGCCACCACCAAACAACCTCACCTCCATTACCGACACCACCTAGCAGCCCCACCTTCATTACCGCCACCACCTAGCAGCCCTACCTCCATTAGTTCCCATTTATCMTTTCTTCTTCCTTYCTTCTTATATCTTCCATTTAACCATTGAAAACCACCGAAAATCAACAACAAAGATCTAGAAAACCAAACAATAGAAAATGTAAATCTAGAAAAATAAATTGGAAGTTCAAGAAAAAATAACAATAATAACACCAAAAAAAGTGGAAAATCAATTAAAATAATACATCTGGAAAATGGCAAGCACTACGCAAGCCACACAGTTCAAGCAACCACGCACCACCACGCAACTGCAACCTACAACACCATATTCGAGCAAGAAWTCGAAATGGCAAGCACATTCCAAGCAATTTATACCTAATTCAATTGGTTTGATTGCTTCATACCTGATTTGGGTTGTTGTCGAATTGTTTGGCTGAGTGTGGGTGAGTGTCGAGTGGTTTGATTGCTTCATGGTAGTTTCAATTTCGTTGTCGAACTAKTGATGTTGTTCAAATAGTAGTTGTTTGAATTGATATTGTTGCTATCGAATTGGTGTTGCTATCGAATTGTTGTTGTTGTTGTCAAATTGTATGTGGTGGTGGTGCTCRAAMTGTGCATGGTGGTGGTGCCTGATTTATGGTCGTCGTGGTGGGGTGGTGAGAGGAGGAAGAAAGGAGGAAAGGAGAAGGAAGAATGGAGGGAAGAGATGGCTATGGTGAAATTAGGGGGAAAAAGATGAAGTGAAGGATCAGAGGGTGGGTAATGGGTAGGGCTGTACAGAGTTTGGTTTGGACTGTAATCAAATCGGACCAAACCGCATTTTAACGGTTTTGTTTGGTTTTATGGTTCATAAATTACAGTTTGGTAAATGATTTTTTTGTTAATACGGTTTACGGTTTGGTTTGGTTTTATAAAAATTATAAATCAAACCAAACCGCAACCAGTAAACCGCATTTTAATATTTTATATAAATAAAATTATTTTTAGATATCTAAAAATTTAAAGAAGAAAAAAAACAACAATAATCAAATATAACATAATTTATACGGTTAAGAGGTTAGATTTAGGTTAATATTTATTATTAGGGTCAATTTATTTAATATTTATTATGTGTTAGCATTTGATGTTATTTTGATGTATATTAATTTTAATTCGTTTGTACCACCCTTAAACTTTATTATAAGTTAATCAAATAATATTTAACTTTTTGGGGAAAAAAAGTATCTACTTGTTATAACCTTAAACCAAACGCACAAATCGTATTATTGCAGTTTGGTTTGGTTTGGTTGGATGCTAATACGGTTTGGTTTGGTTTGAAGAAATGACCAATCGTATTTTGCGGTTTGGTTTGATTTGCACTCAAACGCACCAAACCAAACCGTGTTCCCCAAGTAATGGGTAGATTAATTATTAGGTAAGGGTAATTTTGTAATTTCGTATGCTAAGGTAAATTAGGGAAGAAAGTGGGTCCATATGTCGGAATCCTCCTTTTCTGTCTGAAATCAAAGTAGGTAGGGATTTTTAATATTGAGCAAAATGTGAGTAGTTATTTTAAATAAAAAATTAGTGGGTAATTATTTCTAAAGTTTGCAAAAAATGGGTAGTTTTCAGCAAATTTTCCTTGGACTTATTAAAAATAATAAGAATAATCACTTATTTTGAGAAGATGGCATAAAGGTTGGATTATTATAAGGAATTTTTCCTAAAAATTTACCCAAGATGCAAAAGAGTTGTTGCAATCTTTTGTATCAAAAATGGCAAATATTGCATTCTAAGTTAAACCTAGAATCATAGTGATATTAAAAAACTGATTGGAAAAAAAAAAAAAAAAAAAACATTTCTGGTTTTATAGTTTGATTTTTTTTTTAACAACAAAAAATAATAGCAAACAAGCAAAATCCACATGACAAATGCATCACTCTAAAAGGGTTTAAAATAAAGCTTCAAATCATCTCCCAAAGCCCCTGCCCCCTAATATGAAGATTTTCAGGCTGAGCTTACAAATTGCCAGAAAACCGTGGTGGACTGTGAAATGCACAACCGACCTCAATGTAGGAGAACCTCTAATACACCTTGACAGAGACACTATCAAACTGCGAACAACCACAAGACAACTAAAACCAAATAAACAACCACATAAATGATATCGAACTGCAGATCATTATTTTCCCAGAAGAATGACAAAAAAATGTCCAGGAGATTCTTCATGCAGATCATTCAAAGAAATGTCTTCTTGATTTATTTTTTTTGACGGTTTTTTTTTTTTTTTCAAAGAAACATTTAACTGTTGTTTGGAAATACATCCTCATGGATGATAAATTTGTTAAGTAAATCAAAGTGTAAACAATATGAAAGTATTTGAAAGTACAACATTTTGTGATATATTATACCACATTGTGATTCAATATACAATATCTGTTGAATTTACAAGCAAGAATTGTCAGGAGCATAAAAATGTTCCAATCAGTTAGAAACTAGATATATTCCCTAGTAAGATAATATTTGAGCAGCTAACACTAACCAATCACGAAAAAAAAAACGACAAGGGAAATTTTTTTAAAAAAAACAAAAACAAAAAGAAAGAATCAATTTTTACTTATTTGCTCCATTAAGGAGAGCTTGAAAGATCAGAAAACTCAGCCAGAGATTCAAGTACAAGTCTCACTTCAGCTGTGTCATTCACAAAATATTTAGCTTTGCTTGGCTTTTGACCCACTGTACAAGCAAACACTGAGGCATTTGAAGATAGAATGTCTCTTGAAGCTGCATTATCCACTATCTCAAACATGTCCTCATCAGATCGATCATCACCTATACAGAGCACAAAAGAAGCACTCTTCCCTTTCTCAGACATTGATGTGAATATTTTCTCAGCGACCATACCTTTGGTCACCCCCTGTAAGGAAAACAAAGTAGAAAAATAATACCGCATGAGTCAACATAATTCAGTAAGAAAATTTGAAAACAGAAAAAAAAWTTGTCTGAGCCCAAGAAAAAGAAAGACACATTTTGTGCAGAGGCTGAAATATAGACGAAACAATTTTTTCTCTTAWATAACAAATAAAGGTCCACATTCAGCATTTGATAAAAAATTGGTGATGCTCAAAATTTGTGTTGCATAAAGTTCAGTCTCCATATGCAAGTATGCACCATAGTTTATTAGTTGCAAATGGACAAAATCAACAAGAGAACAATGTTAGTCTCTACATAGAAGAACATCAATCTAAAAAAAATTCTTCCAAAAAGCCAATTTCCATTCCTCACCTAATAACCTCATATTAAGTTATGGAAACTACAAGAAATACCAGACATTAGGAACCTATTATACCAAACTTAGAAATCGATCATCATAACTCCGAAAAATGCAAGACAGAGGGAGCCTTCAAGACAGTAGTACTAAAGKGCGGGAAACTAATGCAGAAAGAGCAAATAATTTCTCTTAATCTAACCAAACAAARCATGGTAAAAGGTTGGTAAAGATAACTAGATACGTCGTACAAACATCTACCAAACAAAGTAAGATTTAAAAGGATTGAAAGATGATGCATACCTGAGGCTTTACTTCTACAATGAATTGACCCTTCTTTGCAGCAACAGGTTCATTAGCTAGAACACTTTCTAGATGATCAAGCATCTCTTTGGCCTGAGCAGATCCAAAGCCAGGATCGGCATCTTGATGATGCCAAACTAGAGCACTCTCYTTAGATTCAATATATGAACCGTCAGTGGCCTCAGTATACAATTTCATTACAGGCTCAGCAATCTGCATCCACCCAAAATCAGAACTCTGACCACATATTTCCCAATCCTCACTTTCAGGCCACCTGAAACACAGACAGAATTAAAATCAAAACATAAAATCATAACAATTTGAAGAAGACATTCTTGGAGATTTAAATACATTATTGCAAAACATTACAACATCAAATATMAAACAGGAYACGACATTGAAGACAGTATCTTGAAAAGCAAAGGCTACTGTGCTGTTCTCTAGGCACAAACCATGAGGGATATTTTTTTTAATTTGCCTTTCTTTTTCATATTCTTACAATCACATTCCCTGTAAGTTGCTTTCAATATACTTCTTCCGTTTTTTTTATACTTGCACCATTTTCCATTTTTCAAAGYTCCAAATTTCTTGCACCGTTTCCCCTTTTAACAATGGGATTCTATCTCTCTCTCCTAAGTCCTAACACATGGGTCCTCCTTTTTTTTCTTCTCTCTACCACCCTCATCTTTGTGTACCATTTGACCATTTCAATGGTGTAACTATAAAATAATAGGAGGAAGTGTGAGTTTTCCAAAATAACATATTGGCATAATATCTGCACACTTAACTACCTCTTACATATCCCGGGTTGAACATTCGACACTACAGCAAAGGTATGGATTTTACCCACTTCAATTGTAATTCAGATTCCAGACACTAAAGAGACGAGAAGAAACTCTGGCATCTATAATCGGAGTTGCACTTGAGATCATAATTTCAACAAGAACAAGCAGACAAATCAACAGGTGACCAATTTCAAAAAACTGCCTTCGTCTGAAATTTTAAATCTTGATGTGTCCAATTTTAGATCATACCCCATATCTATACCCATGACTAACATAGGTTGTACAGCAAAGAAAGGCAGCCCTCAACACTTCACCACTAACTTAATTTAGACTGGCTGACATTCCAGTATCCCACACATTCAGGACACCCCCAAAAGAGACAGAATTGAAAACCTCATAACCACCTTTAAAAAATTCATCGAATTRTTAACACATGAAAGAATAGACCACTGAATGCATACATATTAACATAAATAGATGAAAGTAAAACAACTGATTTCCTTAGTTCTCAAGCATTGAAAGTAATATGACAGCCTGAACCTCCTGACCACAAGAAATCTTTATCCACATAGGAAAAAAAGTCAAAAATAAATATAAAACATCACAAAATTAAATTTCAACACTGCATCTTTATAAAGTATCTCTTTCATTGACTCAAAAAACATACAGATAGTTTGATCAATAAACTATCCAACATTCTAATCCTYGAAGTCACACAAAAATTCATGTCATTGGCTAACAGTATGAACTAGAAAATGAGCTTAGACACTGGAAATAAGTATCAGACACAAGTTGAGATAACGAAAATGTAAAATTGTAAGGTCAAATGAAGTCAAGAAGTAGCACAGACTCGAAGGAACAATGCACGATTGTTATCATATATACATCATCCAAGATAATTTTTTCTTCGGTGTTAAAAGAGCAACAAGGGCAGGAGTGAGAATCGATCGATCCTGAGAGTGGGAGGGAAGCTTTAACCACTTGAGCTATCCCTCACTCTCACATGATCCAAAATATTAAGACACCTACTAGGGTTTGTGTGCCCTTAGCAGAGCTTCATACATAAAGCTTTATTATACTCAAAGATACGATGTTTGTTGGCTTATTACTAAAGAATACAACATTTGTTTTCTTTGATAATCATTGCACTTTCACACAAACCCCGACCCCCACCCCCACCCACCCTCCAAATGAAATGACAAGTGGACAACAATGATTAGGGAAGAGGAATTAGCTAAACTGGTCAAGATATCAGTGTGATACAAGTTTTAAAAGCAGTCCCAAAATTCTGTCAGATTTAATGCAAGTTAAGTACAAATTCTAATMAGATTTTTTTAACTCAAGAATCGGAAATTTTCTATCTTTTGTATAGCTTTTAGTGGTTTTCTAAACTCAACATTTCATATTTGATTTAGTAACAATTTGGAAAGATCCACCTTAGCTGTCTGAATCATTGTACAGATATAATTTTCATTCTGCCAGTTAAAACAAAAACAAAAAGGCAAGAAGAGCAACAAAAAGGGAGTGGGAGTGGGGGGGACAAAGAAGGCAGGAGAGAGAGAGAGAGAGAGAGAGAGAGAAACCTTAGAAAATAACCATGCTCTGCTGCAATTCCAAGCTTCTTGCAAGGTGAAAACCACTCACTCAAGCTATCCTTTCCTCTTCCACTGACTATAAAAACTGTATTCCTAGAATCGGCACATAGAGTCTTCAGAATTGTGATCACTTCCTGATTTGGAGTCTTGCTCAGGGAATTTTGGGGCATCAGAGTTCCATCATAGTCAAAGAGAATGGCTCTACTTTGCGAATTTCGGTATGCTGATGCAATAGCATCTATTGATAGCTTCCTGAAATTAGGATCAATAGACACCACCCTGAACCCAAATCCTAAACCTATACCCCAATATCTTCTTCTAAAATGTTCAGTACAAGTTCTTTCCAAATCTTGCAAGAAACTTCTAGCCCAATATGCCACATTATGGGTACTAACATATCGATAGTGCTTCTCATGTCGCAGTTGTTTCTCTGAATCTCTCATTGAGATAGCTGCATTCATGCCCTCAGCAGTTGCCTCAATATTCCATGGATTCACACGGATGGCTCCACTTAAAGATGGGGAGCACCCTATGAATTCTGAGATAACAATCATGCTTTTCTTTGGACCAGGGGCATCAGGACTAGACGCTGAACCTGCTATGCCCTCTCTGCAGACTATGTATTCATACGGTGTAAGGTTCATTCCATCTCTTACAGCTGTGACAACAACACATTCTGCTATGGTGAAGTATGCAATTCTCTCAGACGCAGAAACAGACCTGTGGATCAAAACCACAGGTTCATAACCAGGCTTCCCATATTCTGCATTGATCCTCTCAGAAATCTGCTCTAATTCAGACTGCATCTCTTCTATATTACTTCCTCTACTTCGAGCAGGGTTTACAATCTGAACTAGTACAGCCTTACCCCGCCACTTTGGTTGTTGCTTCAGCATCTGCTCCATAGCAAGAAGCTTCAAATTAATTCCTTTAAACAAATCCATATCATCAGCGCCAAGCAAAACTGTTTTCCCATCAAACTGTTGCCTAAGTTCAGCTATCCTCCACTCCTGATCTGAGAGCCTCATAGCTGACTCAATCCGGCCCATATGAATCCCCACAGGCATGATCTTTATGCTGACAGTTCTCCCATGATATTCTAACCCCAAATAACCCCTCTTTGACTCATACTCCAGACCCAACATTCGGCTGCAGCATGAAAGAAAATGCCGGGCATAATCAAATGTGTGAAACCCAATTAAATCAGCATTAAGCAAAGCTCTAATAATTTCCTCACGAACAGGAAGGGTACGGTAAATCTCAGATGAGGGAAACGGGCTGTGAAGGAAAAATCCCATTCTTAATCGATAAAAGCGCCTTCTCAAAAAGGTGGGTATTGCCATCAAATGATAATCATGAATCCAAACAAAATCATCATCAGGGTTAAGCACCTCGATGACCTTCTGAGCAAACAATCGATTTACAGACACATAGTCCTCCCATAATGATCTATCAAACCGCCCTCCATGTCCTGCTGAAAAAGGCAGCATATAATGGAAAAGCGGCCACAATTGTTGTTTGCAAAATCCATTGTAATACCGATCGAAAATAGCAGGTTCGATAAAAGTAGGGACACATTTAAAGCTGTCGATAAGAATCTGTGACACACTATCTTGTTCACTACTATCTACAGTTGCCCTGAGGGAGCCAACATAAAGCACTTCCATATCATCTGGTAAACCATCCTTGAGCTGTAAGAGCAAAGAATCGTCATCCCAGCTAAAAATCCATCCCTTACCATCCAAGCCCCGGTTCGCAATTATTGGCAGTGTATTCGCTACGATAATCATTCTATCTTGGGCAAGAGTAGAGAGATTATCCGACGAGATACTCCGAGCCTGCTCATTTTCAAGTTCAAACACATTGCCTGGTACTGTCATTACCCTAGGGAGTCTCTTCTTTTCCAGTTTCATCGTCGGGAAATCCCCAGTAAGTAAGTCTAACAAATTTGCATATGATTTCGACATCATTATTCCTCTTTTCTAACCCAATAAAATCCCCTCAATATATATACACTTGTCTTCCCTCTTCAGAGACAATATCACAAAATCTGCATCAAAGAACCAAAAAAGTTCACACTCCCACTAACAAAACAAGAAAACTGCAATTTACCAATCACGAGATTCAAAGTCCAAACATTATCCAATTCAATTCCAGCAAAATCCAAACACCACACCCAAAATTGATCAATCAACAAACATACAAACAACCCCATTAAATCTTGTAAGCTAAAATGGTCCAAGAAGAACAAACAACAAACAGTAGATCTAAAACTGAAAACAGAAATACCAACAAGATAACAGTGAATAAAAACAAAGAAAATRATAGTTAAATTCACAAAATTAAACCCAACAAAAAAGTGAACAAACCTCAGAAATCGATGAAAAAGCGCAAAAATGGGATCTTCACAAGAATACCCAGATAGTTGAAATTCTTGAAAAACAAGTAGAAAATCTAGGGTTTTGTTATTTTAATGTAATCTTCTCTTCTTCTTCTTGCTTTCTTTTTTATTTAACTTTTCTTCTTCGTTTTGTTTGTTTGTTTTTCTGTGCTTTTCAAAGAGAAGCTCGCTAGTTAGAAAAACAGCTTATGTGCCGCACAAGGGTAGTTTGGGGAATTCACATCTAGTGAAGAGGTGGATGACTGGAAACGTGGAAATGGGAAGGAGCATGGAAGAGGGGCAAAGGAGAGAGAAAATTAGGGATTTGGATTAGAAACGAGAAAAAAATGATGAAAACAATTGCTGTGAGGAAATTGGAATATAAAAGTTATTGTGAGAAATGTATATGTTTTATTCAGTTGTGTGTTTGATTGCAATGACGAAGAATGTCGAATTTATAGAGGGATAAAATTCTTAGATTTCACCCTATAGTCAATAACATCAAGCTATTTATATGTAGGGGAGTCGTGATACGCGCAGCCATGTGCTGCATGGTTAATGCAGCACTGGGGTATTAATATCATTTCACATGGTGGGTTCACAATTGTCTGGCATAGTCACGTGATACATACGGGTTTTTTACAAATCATAGTGTGATTATGTCATATCTTTGATTCATTTTATCATATCCTTGTTCATTTTTACCAATCTTGGTGTGATTTTGTCATATACTCGAGAAAAATCAGAAAAAAGGGCAACTTCTTAAGTGAACACAAAAACATTGGGCCCACGTTGTCTTTATTTTTTTACAAATCATAATGTGATTTTGTCATATCCTTGATTCATTTTATCATATTTTTGGTTCATTTTTACCATTTTTAGTGTGATTTTGTCATATCCTCGATGAAAATCGAAAAAAAATGGGCAACATCTCAAGTGAAGACAAAAAAATGGGTCCACGTTGTCTTTTTTTTTTTTACAAATCATAGTGTGATTTTGTCATATTCTTGATTCGTCTTATCATATCTAGGTTCAATTTTATCAATCTTAATGTGATTTTGTCATATTTTCGAAAAAATTTACAACATTATAAAGTGTGATTGTGTGCTGCATTAATCATTTCTCGTATGTAGGGAGGAAGACTTGTGTTGTATGTAATAAATGCATGTCATACTTCAATAGTATTAATGGCGGTGGCCCGGTGGGTATTCACTATATCTCAACACTCCCCCTTGAATATCCATCGAAAATGAAATGGGTTTTTCCCAATGGCATGTCTGAGGTTTAGCGAATTCCCATTGATATGTCTGAGGTTTTCTATTCCCATTAATATGGCTGAGGTTTAGGAAGCATTCCCAAATATAGCATTATTCAATTAAAAAGTAACGTTTAACCACCGTAATCACCCCAAAACACCACGATTCACCGCAAGCCATCACTGCAAATTTTTTTAATTCACTTTCTCTCTCCTCTAATTTAAATATCCTCGTTTTCTCTCTCCGCAAACCTTTAAGGACCACCACTGACCATTTCCTCGACTACGCACACTATTCGGGGATTTCGCTAATGGCTTGCAGTGATTCGCAGTGGTTTAGGGTGGTTAAACATTACTTTTTAATTGAATAATGTTATATTTGGGAACAATTTTTAAACCTGAGACATACCAATGGGAATAAAAAATTCAGGCATACCAATGGGAATTCATTAAACCTCAGACATACCATTGGGAAAAACCCAAATGAAATTCATAACTAAAGAAAATAGTATAACTTGATTAGCATATGTTTTGGTATACTGCCTCATAAAAACCTTGTCAGGAAAAACCCAACCGGATAAAAACATGATCGAAGGGAAAAAGAGTGCAGTGCACATATTCTCCCCTTGATTTCAACATATGTCTCGAAGGCAATGCATTCCAATCTTGTGCATCAATTCTTCAAATTTTTTTTGTGGTAGTGAGTTGGTGAATAGGTCTGCAAGATTGTCACATGATATAACTTTTCGAACGTCGATTTTTCCTTCCTTTAGAAGATCATGTGTGAAGAAAAGTTTTGGTGATAAATGTTTGGTTCTATCACCCTCGATGAAGCGYACGCTGACTTGAGTGATGCAAGTTRTATTGTCTTCGTAAATCACCGTTGGATTCTCTTAAACTGTCTTCATTYCACACGTTCCATGAATATGACTAATCATAGATTTGAGCCAAACGCACTCGCGTCCTGCCTCGTACAAARCAATTAGCTCTACATGGTTCAACAATGTAGGTTTCAAAGTTTGCTTTGTTGATCTCCATGATACAGTTGTCTCGCCATAGGTGAACACATATCAATTTTTGTGATTTAGACTTTTGAGGATCGGATAAGTAGCCAACGTCTTCATATCCAATAAGAGTAGCATCTACCTTTGATTGGTAGAACAATCCCAAGTCTTGTGTACCTCGAAGATAACGAAACAAGTGTTTGATACCACTCCAATGTCTTTTGGTTGGTGCACCACTATATCTAGCAAGTAAGGTCACAACAAAAGCTATGTTTGGTCTTGTATTGTTTGCTAGATACATTAGGGCACCAATAGAACTTAAATATGGTATCTCTGGACCAAGGACTTCTTCATCTTCTTCTCGATGTCGGAATGGATCGTCTTTTATGTTTGATGACCGAATAACCATTGGAGAGTCGATAAGATGTGTTTTGTCCATGTAAAAGCAAGACCTTTTTAGTGTAGTTTGATTTATGGAAAAAAATTCCTTCCATTTCAGGTGCTCAATTTGTAATCCCARACAGAATTTTGTTCTCCCAAGATCTTTCATCTCAAATTCTTTCATCAAGTATTTGGCAATTACTTCAAGCTTCGTGGGAGTTCCAATGATGTTTAGTTCAACAACATAAACTGCGATGATAGCAAAACTTGCTTGTGATCGTTTGATAAATACATTAGGGGTAATTTGATCATTTTTAAACCCATGCTTTATGAGGTATTCGCTGAGACAATTATACCACATTCTCTTATATTGATTTAACTCGTAAAGTGATCGTTTCAACTTTACAGAAATCATTTCCTTAGGTTTTTTATTTTCTAGTAGCTTTAGTCCTTTAATTAGGGAATTTCATATAAATATATGTATCAAGTGATCCATAGAGATATGCGGTCACGACATCCATTAGGCGCATTTGCAATCCTTTTGTAATTGTCAAGCTTACCTATAACCTCAATGCAGTTACATCTACTATTGGAGAATATGTTTCATCATAATCAATTCATGGCATGGGAAAAACCTTGTGCTACAAGTCTTGTCTTGTATCTAAYAATTTCATCGTTCTCTTTTCATTTTCTAACAAACACCCATGTGTACCCAACAAGTTTTACTCCCTTTCGTGTTTGACCTATTTTCCCAAAAACTTCTCACTTTTCAAGCGATTYGATTTTAGTTCTACTTTGATGGCTTCTTTCCATTATGTCCAATCCTTTGTATGACAACATTCATCTATCGTTCTTGGCTAGACATCATTTTCATCATGTGTCATATCAATTGCTATTGAATAAGAAAATATATCATTCATGACARCATCTTTTCTATTTCATTGAATTCTAGTTGAAACATAATTCAATGACGTTTMATTTTTGTCAATGTTCTCATTTCCCTCTTCATTWTGGACACTGTTATTTCTATCTCCACTTTTATCAGGTTTTTTTGGTGGAAAGATAGTGCCATTTGCATTTTCATCTTACAATTTCAACCTTCTTGAATTAGAATCTTTTGAGCCAGGTGGTCTTCTACACTTTCTTTATGCCGTAGACTCATTCTCATTAGTCTTATTATCAATAGGCACTAATGCGTGCTGGTGCATTTTCTACTGGTATGTGAGATTTTGTAACTTTCTTTGCATCTGTAAATGCATCAGGCAATTGGTTTGTAACACTTTGTAAATAGAAAAGTTTCTTGACTTCTAGTTCACAAGAATTTGTTCGTAGATCTAAGAATTGGAATTGTGTTGCATTCCATGTGATTWCTATCTCTTTTCTACTTGAGTCCACCTTATCTCCTCCTAAGGATGCGAATATTGCCTCATCAAAATGGCATTTGCCAATCTTGCCTTAAACAATCACCAGTTATATAGTGGTTTAAGATATTTAATTATAGAATGGGARTCATAACCCACATAAATTCTCAACCTTCTTTGTGGACCCAATTTTGTCCGTTGAAGTRGAGCAATAAGAATATACACARTGCACCCAAATCCTTTTATTAAGTGCTTGATATTTGGTTCTCTTCTGGAGATCAGTTGCACTGGAAAATATTTACGATATGCAGTGGGTCTTAATCTTATCAATGCTACTGCATGAAGTATAGCATGACCTCAACATGAGGAAGGCAATTTTGACCTAATAGTGGTCTTGCAATCAATTGTAGTCTTTTGATTAGAGATTCTACAAGACCCTTTTGTGTGTGAACATGAGCAATTGGATGTTTAACTTTAATCCCCGATTGAAATGCAATAGTCAATAAATGTTTGGGATGTTAATTCTCCAGCATTATCAAGTCTTATTTTCTTGATCTAGKAAGCTGGGAAACGAGTTCTTAACCTGATTATTTGAGCTAATAGTTTTGCGAACACAATATTTYAACTAGACAAGAGGCTTACATGTGACCATCGTGTTGAAGGGTCAATCAACATCGTTAAGTATGGAAATGGTCCACTTGGAGGATTAATTGGTCCACAAATGTTCCCTTGAATCCTCTCTAAAAATGAAGAAGACTCAATGGTAATTTTATTCAAAGATGGGCTTATTATTAATTTGCCAAGTGAGCATGTTGTGCATGCTAATTTATCCGAGATAGGAACTCTGTTATCTTTGATTGAATGTCCAACTGAACTTTCAATAATTTTGTACGCTGTTCCCGTTCCCGGATGACCTAATCGATCAAGCCATAATATGAGCAGTCTTTCATTATCTAACTTCTGGTTAGATGTCATGTTTATTTCAATTGGACGTATATCAATGATATATAGTCCCGATGAATATGCTAGCAATTTTTCATAAATACATCTTTTGCCAGCTTTTTCTGTTGTTAGGCATGCATAAGCATTCCTTTTGATCTTCAATCATTGTTTCTAAATGATAGCCATTTTGACGCACATCTTTAAAACTAATAAGGTTTCTTCGAGACTTGCTCGAGTAAATTGCATTATTGATTGTTAGTTTTGTTCCATTAGGAAGTGTCATGCAAGCTTTACCATAACAATCAGTTTTCTATCCTAGAGATAGTGTTAACACTTGCTTGAGGCATTTTCAATTCTGAAAAAATGCCCTCTATTTTTCAAAATGATATGTGTTGCTCCACTGTCTAGAATGCATTGATATTTGGATTCATCAATAGWCAAACTCATAGCTTCATAATAAATATAGTTAGAATTAGTTTCAAAGCAAAATAACATATTTAATTGATGGTAATTAAAGTTACAGAAAACAAAAAAGTTCTTCAAAAACATAAGTGAGATAAGTCCTTCAAAACATAAATRAAACTTAAACTAAAAACACGCAWAATGGTAATACAAGGATTTGAAAWTTTTTGTTGTTACTGGTTTCTCCAATGAAAAATTCATTTYCGRTTTCTATGTCACTTATTATAAAATCATACACATCAGGGCTTGTGATGGATGTGTATGTYRCATTAAAATTTGCTTCTACATTTTTATCCTTCACTAAAGCTTGGTACAAGTCTACCAAATGTTTTGCGGTACGACATGTACGTTCCTAATGYCCYGTCATGCCACACYTGTAGCATTTTTCATTTCTTATTAAGGAATTCGRCTTATTATTTCCATATTGTTGGTGACCTTTTTGCTTATTTTTTATTGGGGAAAATTTGTTTCTACCTCGTCYGTGGAAGTTCCTTCCGCGGCCTCGTTCGCGACCATTATAATTCCCTCTTTCACCTCTGTTTATTACATTCGCCTCATGAAATGCCAACGACCTACATGATGTAAGGTTATGATTTTTCATTAGGAGGTCATTGTTTTGTTCAGCAACACAAACATCTTAAACCTCCATTCACGGTATTCTTAAACCTCCATTCATGATATTCTTGTAGCAATATGTTGCTTGCATGGAAGGTGGTGAGATTTTTCTCAATCATTTGTTCTTTTGTAATTGTTTGGTCATAGTATCTCAGTATAGATATTATTCTATGCAAGTTGGAATTATAGTCACTGATGGATTTTAAATCCTAGAACCTCATATTGGTCCATTCGAACTGAGCCTTGGGGAGGAGCTAGCGCCCTTTTGTGGTGTCCATACCTCTCCTTTAGTTTATTCCATAATTTTTGGKATCGTCAACTAATAGGTACTTAGTTTTTAAACTCTCATGCAAGTGGTGCCTAAGCAGCACCAAGGCTTTTGTCTTGTCTTGCTYAGAGACAGCTTTTACATTTGTGGTTCACTTTGAATTTTTCTMGGTGGGAGGATTGTATATAACATGCTCCAATCCTTGGGCTTTCAAATTYATTAGGGCGTCCACCTTCCATTCCAAAAAAAWTTAACCGGACAGGTCAAGAATGTTGAATTGTCTTTTTATCAAATCACTCATATCAACTACAATCAAATTTTATATACAAGTAGTTAGTTTTAATCAATACTAAACTAATATCAATCAAAACACAAATAAACAAGACTTATAGTTAAAAACACAAATAAATATACAATYGAAAAATAACATATTGAAAAACAAGTTAAATAACAAAATCATGAACACCAAGAACATCATAAATAATAATAACAACAATAAYAATATAAATAAGAATAAGAATAAAAGATTATTTTTGTATTAACGTAAAAAATACTAATGTTACAAGTAATACAAATAATCCCGCAATTAAGAATAAATAGATTTGTATTTGTTTTAAATCTTCTTCAAAAGAAAATGATGGAGGGGATTGATCGTCGCCGGCGGGAGCCATGGCGATCGATTATTATTAGGAGGATGAGAGAGATGAAAAAATTTAGAGTGAGATGTAAAAAGGATAAGATAAGATAAGAGATTTTGTGGTGAAAAGAGTAAGAGTAATTCGCCTTTTATAGAGGATAAATCATAACTATAATGAACTGTTTTATTATAGGCAATGAAAATAATAGTGTAGTATAGGTGAAAAGAACAATACACACGTAAATTAACATGTGTATATGTTAAATATAAATAGTTTGCAAGAATTATATATCACACTGGGGTGCAAGTCGTAGTGATCCAAGAACCCAAAATATTTGCAAGAGATTGCGGGTTCGTGAAACAAATTAAGAAAGACGTAAACGTATACGAATTATAAAGGCTGCATCATTTTTAATTTAATTTAATTTTTAGTCTGGTTAATGCTCAAAAGACAAGAATGTAAAAGAACATACAAAACACTATGTATTATCATCCAAACTATATGTATGCATAATATTACGTTTGACAACTATGYTGAGTATCGTATATGTGACTGGTTTACCAAAGTAGTCATATCCAWATAAGTGTATATGGTAAACGATAAAAGAGGACAAACATACAATTCATATATATACCGATAGAAACAAAGTAATAAAAATTCCCTTTGCGAGTTTATGATATACACGTTCCCAAATATGGACAACTATAGAGCATACTCCCCAAAAGCATTTTTTTGACAAAATAACTATCACTTCATTTATTTTAGAACAAGTATAAGTATACCTGATAATGTGTTGTGAGAAATATAGAATAGAGASAGTTTTACACTGAATATGTATATGTTGTATTGAGTTGTGTGTTTGATCACAATGATGAAAAACACCCCTATTTATAGAGGGATTAAAYCCTTAGGTATCACCCTAGAGTTAATAAAATCAAGCTACTTGTATGTAGGGAGGAAGACTTGTGCTGTATGKAATAAATGCATGTCATACTTCAATAGTGAATGGCGGTGGGTATTCACTATATATTAACAAAAGTGAGAATAAGAAGAATGTTGAAATATGCATGAAAATCCGCCGATAAATACTAAAATCGAATAAGTGATAGTAGAATCAATAAATTCGTGACAAGGTTTTATACATACAAACAATATTTCTACATCTATAAATATTATGTTTTGTAAATTGGTAAATACGAGTATAAATTTTCTCACTCACTATTTTTCTTCTAATTCTATAGTTTGTCACAACAAGGATGATCGAAATGTTTGTTTTGAGTATAAGTCTCATGTAGTTATTGAGAAATTTTACTGAGCTTCAACCTAGTTAGCAGGGGTGAAATCTACCAAAGAAAGTAGAACATGGGGAGTCAGAACTATCGTACATAAGGTTGTCGCCACCAACTTGTTGCCTCCCATTTTCCATCCCCTCCACACCACACTCATCAATTCGCTTGCTACATAGATAGCCTCTTTAATTTCAAAATTAGCAAGTAAATCTCCTAATAAAAACTTATATTCTTGATTTCAATTGTTCGCAATTGTTATTAGTTGTTGTTGATGTGGCACGTAAAGCCACGTGTCGCGTTTTGCGTGATCAAAGAAACCCAACTTGGCGTAGAATTTCTTGACACGTGTCAGAAGCCGAGAGGTAGTGGATCTGTATACACTCAACCGAAAAACCGGTTAAATACTGCAAATGGAACGGCTCAAGCAAGCAAACAGGTAAAATGATGCATAGGATGGTGACAAGTGTCACACATCCAAGCCCTCAAGGGGTAGGCAAAGCCTATAAATACCCCTTGAGAGGCACCATTTTACACACAACTTTTCATATGTTTGAGAGAATTACTTCATACTTAAGCAAGTATAGAACTTATCTCTCTAACTTCTCTCTACATTCAATAGCATTTATTCCTTTCCTCCTTCCTTTTACTTACTTAGGCATCGGAGGGGATAATCCGAAAAGGATTATTCTCCTTCTTGCAGGGCTAAGGCGTCGAGAGGAACTTGAAGTGCCAAGCCAACGACAAGTTCCAATCCAAGATCAGCTCTCTTGAAGTAGCGTAGACGGGAAGCCTCCACCCATCTCTCAACCCTGAAGCAGAGGAAATATTGTAGCTCGCCAAGCCAAGACTTGCTAAACACATTTGGCGCCGTCTGTGGGGAGCGATCAGATATGGCTTCAAGGGATGATCAAACCAGACAAGGAAAGAAACACTCCTCATCTTTCGGATAAGGAAAGCAATCCGAATGGAGAAAATCACCCTGATCACCCTCGTCTTCCACGGTGAATAGATCAAGGCACCTACGTGGGAACGGAACTCTCCCTTCAGGACTTGGATGGAAGATTGTTACACTTGATGTGCTAAAGAAGGAGATAAGCACGGGAGTGTCCGAGGTATTGGACCGTTTTGCAGAACAACAAGACATGAAGGCCAACTCCAAGCTCTTAAAGAAGAGAATGCACGCTTGAAGGCTCAGCGTGAAGGAAAAGCAACAGCCGGTGGTAGTGAGACCCTGCCAAGACTCAGGCCATGGAATCACGTACACGGTGTACCCAACATCAAGACTACTAGTCAAGCATCCTACCCCCCGAGACAAAGGGAAGAATGTTGAGACCTAGATCATTCCCATTGAAAGGAGAAAGAGTTAGGCTAGGAGATACCGCAACACTCCTAGGCCTCTTTCTATGCCCCACGGACTCAATCAATGAGGGTCCATTTCGTTTCAACAATGATGGTGATGACGAGAGATCCAACCAAAGTCATTGAGTCCGAAGATGTTCGAGCACTCATCGAAAGGAAGAAGTCCGACGTTGAAGCCTCTTCAATGGATGCCGGACTATCATCAGTGAAGGAAAGAGCAGGCTGAAGCCAAGATGCAAGAAGAGTTCTTGAAATATAAGAAGTCTGAGAAGCTTAAGCAGCTACTCACGATGATGAACATTCTCTGCGGGATCTACCCCATTATGCACTGATCCATCTCATCGTTCTCAGAACGCAAATGGACATACTCATCGTTCCATTAGTCATCACCGAGCGGCCATCAAGATCAAGAGCCAGAGGTTCGTTCCCACCGAGTGGGGGTTTCACCGAACGGGTGCTACCAGAACGCGGACTCAGGCTTCCGTCCCAAAGGACGGAGGGGAGTTACAAGGACTCCCCCTAACTGACAAGATCTTTCTCTTGTTCTACTCTTGATGGCAACTCAATCTCAGAAACATACAAAGTTTCCTCTCCATCGATGCTTAGATGGAACACCGACCAGATGATCATTTAGCATGTATAATCTCATGCTGACCACAGCTGACGACGCAATGGGTGTGAAATATTTCCCAATTACCTCAAGGGCTAGCTCAAAGTGTGGTTTCAGCGCCTTCCAACAGGTCTATCCATAATTTCAATGAAATTAGCTGTTCTCTTTACTCATCATTTCATGGCGCATCGCCAAGAAGCAGAAAAGCCCTTACATTTGTGGGGAGATTCAGCAACGACCCAATGAAAGCTTGAGAAGCTTATGTGTAACGTTCAACAATGAAACTCTTCAAATCCCTGATCTGCCAGACGGGTGATCCTAGATACTTCTATCGAGGATTGGATGAAGATAGCCCCTTTCAAATTCAAATGGTAAGGCAAAGGTACAAGATTTGAATGAATGATGAGGGAAGCTGAAGCTGGATTCATGCTGAAGAGTTTGTGCTGTTAAGAAGGCCAAGGAAAGGCAACCATTCCTTTCCAAACCCCAAAGCAACCAGGTCCAACGAAGTGGAGGCATGACAAGAAAAGGTCAGGCACCTGGAATATTGAGGAGGAGGGCACTTCTCAAAAAGGAACCGCTAGAAAGAAAGAAGAAGTTCAACTACACCCCCACTGTAGAATACACCAAAGATCTTTTCAATGATGTACAAGGAGTTAGCAAAGATGTGCACATCGAGGATCCCCCATCAATCAAGACCGAGTTAGACACTCGGGACAAGTCAAAATATTGCCATGTCCACATGGATGTTGGCCATGTCACTGAGACTGCTTCACATATTACAACGAACCATGGATCGTTTTGCACATCAAGGAAAGTGAAGAAGCCATCACCATCAAACGGTTTCTAATGCCTCATTAAAGATGATGCGCCCACACAGCGAACATTCTCTACTCTCTGAATATTCATTACCGACTCATTTGGGGGTTGCCGTGGAGGACCGACTGTATTGAGGTCAAAAGCGCGTATGCAAGCAAGTGCAGCCGGTGTGATGGCTGTTGAAATCGAGATCAACGCCAAAGAGGCTATTTCCCCGATGTTTCATCTGTGAGAAGGATCGTGGGAGGTAAGCACCCCCATGTGATCTCTCGTTGTTGAGATGAAGATCGCGGATAAGCGAGTCCGTTGTATCCTAATGACACTGGGCGAGTTCGTCGATATCATTGAGTTTTGAATGTCTTCCAAAGTTGAAGTAACAATGACGATGATTTAGTCCCCTTGCCATATATCCCAGTCATCGGATTTGGTGGGTGTGATTTCAACAGTTGGGATAGTCACCCTCCTCTCCGATGGGAAAGGAAGACAAGTGTCGACAACACATGAAGGTTAAATTCTTGGTGTCAGAACATGTCAGCCTACAATGTGATTCTTGGGCGTCGCCCAACCTTAAATACATCAAAGTCAGTCCGTGGTTACACATCTTATGTTGATAGAAATTCGTGTTTTACGAGGCAAGATAGGGACCATCTATGGTGATCAGCAAGTCGCCAGAGAGTAGTTACCTCACACTGTCGCCCACTTGCTGGGGCAAAGAGAAGATTTGCCAGAGCGTCAGAGCAAGAGGGTTCAGAAAAAACGGAAGGCGGGTGAAGTCCTAAATGGTGCCATAGGACGCACCATACGAGCCATGCAATCCAATGGGTTGTTTGTTCTATCTCACGCCTGACCAGGGGCCGCCAAGAAGACATCGCATTGACCCCACCATCCAGAGAAGAACTGTGAAAGTTGGTGAGTATGGGAGAGGAAAGTTGAGAAGGGGCTCAAGGTTTTGCTAAGAGAATATAAGGACGTTTTTTGCCTTCTCCGTAGAAGAGATGCCAGGGTTGGATCCAAAGATCGCCCAACATAGCTAGATGTTGACCCCCACTATGAGCCAATCACAGACAAAACAAGAGGAATTTGGCGCCAGTGCGCATAGTAAGGCCGCCGATAAGGAGGTAAAGAAGCTTCTAGATGTGGGTTTCATTCGTTCCTTGTATACCCGCGAGTGGGTTGCAATGTATTCTTGGTGCCAAACCCAAGTGGAAGTGGAAGATATGTGTGTGGACTACACTGATCTCAACAAGCCTGCCCAAAGATGAGTTTTCCACTTCCCTAAGATTGACAATTGGGTAGATCTTTTCCACAGCAGGGCATAAGCTATGGCTTCGTTGATGCTTACTCAGATTCCATCAATCCCTCTAAAGAGAGGAGAAGGACAAACAACCTTTTGTCACTAACAATGGGTTGTATTGTTACAAGTGATGCATTTTGGCTCAGGAATGCCCCTGGCACTTCCAAAGATGTGTAAACACATCTGTGTGCTAACAACTTGGAAGGAACGTGGAAGTCCTACATAGACGATATGATCATGCAAGAGCTCAGAAGAAGCGAAGACCATGTCAGAGATTAAAGAGAGACCTTGACACCCTCCGACTTTGGTATGAAGCTAAACCCGAAAAATGTGTGTTTGGGGTTACGTCAGGAAATTTTTGGGTTTTTTGGTGTGATCGACGGCATAGAGGCAAATCCCGCTAAAGGTCAAGGCAGTCGCTAGATATGCAATCTCTGAGAAGTGGCAAGGGGTACAGAAGCTACGGGATGCTGTGGCAGCATTGGAATAGGTTCTTACAAAATCAGGGGCAAATGCCTAATACTTCTTCCAGCCATCAAGAGAGCGTTAAGTTTGAATGGAGTGAGGAAGTCGAAGCGGCGTTCCAGAAACTCAAGAACCATCTTCACTCCCTTCCACGTCTGGTAAGCCCCACAGGAAGGTGACAATTTATACATGTACTTGTCGGTATCTGAGCATGCGGTTTCAGCAGTGTTGTAGCTGAAAGAGAAGGCACCCAGTTGCCAGTCTACTTTGTAAGCCATATTTGCAAGGAGCAGAATGCGCTATGCTATGCAGAGAGTTTGGGTTGCTCTCATGATGGCAAGTAAGAAACTCCGCCCTACTTTGCAGCCCACAAGATCGTGATCGTATACCGACCAACCCATCAAACTGTTGACCAAGGTTGCAAATCATCAGGAAGAATGTTGAAAATGGGCCATTGGTTGACGGTTTCAATCGAGTTTAAACCCAGGAAAGCCATCAAGGTCAGGCCTTGGCAGATTCATTGTGAAATTATTAAGACCCCTCCAGTCGAACATTCAAGCGATGTTTGGACGTTATTTGTGGATGGTCTCCACCCAAAAACGGGTTGTGGGGCAGGGATCTTGTTTAAATCTCCGAAGGAGATACGTTTGAATATACCATGAGGTTTAAGTTCCAGACGTCAACAACGAGGCAGAATATGAAGCCTTAGTAGCCGGAATTAGAATGTGCAAAGCGGCCGGGCACGAAAATTGACGCCATGTCTGCACTCCCAATGGTGGTTAGCCAGGTAATGGGGATATCTTGAGGCAAAAGAGCGAGAATATGGATTCCGCTACTTGGGTAAATGGATGAAGAAGGAAACGGAGGCAGGGTTTTAGACCAATTCCACTTGGGTTACACAAGTCTCCCGTCAGAAAATAAATCAAAGCCGATGCCTTTTATCCAAGGTTGGCCAGCTCTGCAACAGGAGATTCCCAAGGTCTGTCTTCTGGAGGTAAGACCGAGAGAAGTATAGCGAGATGGAGGAGGTTTCATTCATTTTGATCGAGGAGCACTTGCATGGAATGAAATCATCGGTACAAAGGCTGAAGGCAGAACTTCCTCTAGATCCGCATAAGGCGAACTATGTGAAGGGCTCGAACTTGGTCGTTTATTTGAGAGGAAATTATACAAGAGTAGTCTTCTCTCCCATCCCCGTTCTCAAATGTATTCACGCTTGAGAAAGGGGCAGACGGTGTCTGGATGAATTCGATGCCAAGGGCAATGCGGTTCTTCATATTGCACGGGCGTTAGCGGACAAGATCATCCGTCTGGGTATTACTCGACTGTCATTACGGGGAAGATGTCATGGAACTTGTCAAGAAA